>SZWC01012755.1:2416-33679 GCA_023375785.1 Penium margaritaceum | reverse complement strand
CCCCCCCCCCCCCAAGATACCGTGAGTGTATTGGGGGAGTGTATTGGGGGGTGTATCTTGCATACGCTAAAAAATGTACACAAGTGTATGTGTACACTTGTGTACAAAGTCGAGCCACCTCCAAATACACAATCCAATACACTCCCCCAATACACTTCGACTTAGGGGGAGGGGGGGAGGCGAGTTGTCCCCACCCCCCTGAAAACCATGAAGTGTATCTGGCGAGTGTATCGGTAAGTGTAGCGGATAGACAACCGAAAGAATACACAAGTGTATTCTTTTGTAAAGACATGAAATTAGATATGGAATGTTGATCTGGATATCTTGACGGTATTCAGAAAAGCAAAAGGTAATTGCTTGTTTACGCGCATCATAAACCTTTGCGGGCTTTTCGAGCTATGAAACGGCACCCCCACTGATTGCAAAACTTGCCGATGCTCTTGAGTTTGCCTGGAGAGCGTCATTGACTATTTGCTGCTAATCCTCCATTATCAGATTCTTCATCAAATTTTGCTACTCGTCATCAACTGCTCTCGCTCCATTCTTCGTTGTCTTTTTTCATGCACGATCTTCTTGATGGTAAAGATGCATTGAAGATTTCTGTAAGGTTGTCGCCATGTACTAAATGCATATGCTACCCTTGTTGTGATTATTTGTTTGGATGCGACGTGTTACGCTAAGTGAAGCAAAAGATAGTTCAAGCAAATGGGACAATTGCATAATCTGTACTTGGTACTAAGTGTACTTCAATGACAAGTGTCATACTATTGAGTAGTGGATGTAAGAATGATGCATACATGGCATCTTTGGGAGCTTGAGTCAAGCGACATGTGCAACATCACGTCCTGAGCTGTTTCTTTGAGGAACATCGTGAATAATTCAAAGGATTTGAAGAACATCAAGGTGCACTTTTATGGAAGTCTAGTGTCATTGAGAGGCCAACTCAACAACATCGAAACATGATAACTCATTTGATACCTATGAAAATTGGCGGAACATGTCCAAACCTACTAGAATGCGACATTGGAGGCTGGGGCACTTGGTCAGAATGTCTTGAGCCAATCAGAGTTCAAATTAAGAGGTGAATGGGCAGTGGGCCGTAAACTTTATCATAGAGATATCCATGTGCAAGGCTATTGACTCATGTATGTCAGGGAATTCACACTTCGTGATTCTTAAGTAAGAGTTGGCAAACTCATCCTTGACCTACAAAGGAGATGGATGGATAACATCCTCCGAATAAAAAAATGAGATTAGACCATTTTGTAGCGAGAGGGTCGGTTCGAACCGACCTCCTTGTCAAAGTGAGAGGTGGTTGGACACAACCCCTTGCAAGAGTGAGGGCTGACCGCCGGCCAGCCCTTTGCTGGCTGCCGGCCAGCTGACCAGGTGGCCATTCGGCAATTGGCCGGCCACCTGTCCCCTCACCCTTGCTCACAAGAGCAAGCGAGGACAATGGATAGAGCAAGAGCAAGAGCGAGGTATACGTAAGAGAAGTCTGTGCAAATTTGCCAATTGTGTCCCGCTTGCGAAGATTTTGCACTGACGTGTCAAAAATGAAACTCGTGGTCTGTAAGGATAAACTGTGAGTCTCTGAACTGGAAAAAATCATGTGAACTCACAATTTTGAGGTTTTTTCATCCCTTGTTTGGGACACTAAATGAGGGGGTGGGACAACAACAGAAATGGGCATTCGAAAACTTGAAATGTTTGAGTCTCCTTGCTGCACATTTGTTCCAATTTGAAACACATTTAAATGTGAAGGGTAATGCTGATATCTTATGATGTGGCAAGGTGTGGACAAAGAGCCTAGAAAAGATGTTATCTTGTTGGATAACTGTTCAACATAATTGTGAAACATTGAAAGTTTCTAGTTGGATGTTTAATATCCGTGCACATGAAAAATGACAAGAATGGATCTTATCATGAGCTCACCATTTCTACATGATGTCAAGAAGAAATGAAGAAATTGTGATTGGGTAGACTGGTTGTATGTCCTCACTATCTTCATTTTTGTTGGGTTTTTGGGGGAGGGGCACACGCGACAATGGCCAGCTGCCTTACCGGGGAGCCTGTACTACAACAAGAGGGTCCTTGCTGCCCCATGATCTTTCTTTGTGTCCAGAAAACATAGCGAAAGTCAAAATGTGGATCGGAATGTTGTTGAAAGTAAAGAGTACAAGTACAAGATCTGTCAAAGGAAAGGCAGCTAAACAGAGCTGATTTCCATGCTCTGACGCATCTCCTGGCCCCAAACTAGGACACAACGCCTTGCAAGGCTGTCAAGGCCGTCCACGCAAGGGTCTCGGCACAGCCACCATCTCTAGGGATGGAAGGCCTTCAGGATGTCAGGGCCATCTCTTTGCCAGGCTGGCAGCCACCGGTGGGCTTACAGGGTCATCAGATGATTCTCTTGTAGATCTGCTGGTCTTTGTAGAGCCACCAGGCTGTGGTAGACTGGACACCACCAAACAGGTCGTCCTCCTCCCAGGCTAGTAGGGAGAGCCAAGCTTACAAGGGACTTGGAGGGATCTTCAATAGTGTCCTCCAACCAGGCTGGCAGGCAGAGCCAGGCTTACAGGGATCTTGGAGGTAGAGATCGTTGACTGGCATTTAAATTAGAAGATGATCCACTAGAGATCAGCCATTGAAGATAATTGAGTATGCCAGGACTTCCACCTCTTGTACTCTCAGCCCTGGCAAGTTGACTGCCTTGGTGGTGATCGGAGAAGCTTCCTGTGGTACACGGTGAAGTTTCACCATAATCGCGGTTCTTGTACCATAGCTGACCACATGGTTTTGTAGGTTCAAGCCATCACCGTGCCTTGAATCCTTGAATCTTGTGACCTCTCACGGATCAGTAAGATACGATGATCATTGTAGCCGTGATTCTTGTATATGAACAGTTCTCTTAGATGTTCATTAACCGTTGATGCCTGGAACCCTTGCTTGAGAAGAATTCCTTCGTAGAGAAGCTTTCTCTCCATGGAAGCTTCCTCTCCACCTTGGTTGTGTGCTGGCTTAAACCTGAGCCATGAGGAAGCTTCCTTTCCAAGGAATCTTCATCAGGTTGCTTGGTGTAGCTTCTCTATAAGCTGCTTCCGTCAGAGGCTCTATTTCTGCACCGTTGATGCTACTTCATGGTCACATGTGGTCCGCGGATTACCATCACCATGAAGCTCACACCAGAGCTCTCCACGTAGGTTGTCCACATGGCAATGAGAGAGAAATGTTGAGTCGTGCCTCCAGAGGCCGGTGTGGGCGGTCCCCACTGGTCACCCTGACACTGCTCCGTGCGTCCAACATTGTGAGATGTGGTCCCACCTGACCATCACGCGCGTGCACTATTGCACAAGGTTTAGCTCCACAAGGCATGCGCTGTCCTCGTGTGAATGTTTCCGTACAAATCTCTGTCACACCCTTTGAAGGATTTTCACGGAAGAAAATCCGGGCATTTGAATGAGGAAATTCTTTGCTGAGCCACACCCGGTGAATTCACGGAAGAAAAAAGTCGTATATTCTTCTTGGAGCCTCCGATTGGAGTTTTGAAAATGCCATGCTGAAGCAGACGACCAGCTCAGTTATCACATAGTCCAATAAACTTGAATGAACCGTGCCTTCATTTTGTAGACTAACAGAGATAAGCTGACGTTTCGCCTCTAAATGTTGTTTCGATGCTGATTTTACGTCGACGCGATGTGGCATGCATGCCTCGTCAGGATTTTGACTCTAGTATGGACATCAATTAATCAAGAAGCCCTCTTTTGAGGAGTTTGTGGTGATTTGAGGAGCTGGTTTGCATGCCGTCTGGATGGGGGGTCCAAGACTCCCCACGTGTTGAAAGGCAACGTGCTTAGCCACGCTACCGCAAGATCTTGCAAGAGCCCCCGCAAAGTTATAACCTCATACCGCCAAATGTACCTTGGGGTGTTTTCTAATCAGGTTTTTCATGTGAAAAAAGGGGGCTTATGTCTTAGGAAAAAAACCACGAGTGTTTTTGCTCTACCTAAAAATGGATGTCTTTGCTCGTTCACGATAGAGCGATGACCTCTTCATTCTTTTGGGACGCAAAAACTCCTTGAATGATATAGGGTTTCATGTTTTACATGGAATCCACCCATGATAAACATAGAAAACCCAAGATCAAACTAGGGATTTGTGTCAAAAAAGCAAGAAAAAAAAGAGATGAAAACACTCGATTGCGATTCTCGTATTGGAGGGATATCCCCACGATGAGCAACACAGACCCACTTGGTGTAGTAAACAGACGGGATGCTTGGCCCACTGATTCAAAACCGCGGTTTTGGCCCAGTGGGCCAAGCTTCCCATATCTATTCGTTACATTGGGATCAGAGTGTCAGGGTTCCAGTCCCTTTGTGGATGACGAAGGCGGGTCCACTCCTAGTTGGGAGAAGTGTAGCGCGAGCCGGCCTCTCCTCATGGCTTGAACGGGTCCCTGGACTGTGGGTGATTGGACAGGGTGGATTGAGGGTCGGAGACCCTCAATTACTACGGTTTTGGCCCAGTGGGTCAAGCTTCCCGTATCGATACATAACATTTGTATCAGAGCGTCAGGGTTCGAGTCCCTCTATGGATACCAAAGGCGGGTCCACTCCTACGTGGAAGGAGTGTAGCATGGGACGGCCTCTCCACATGGCTTGAACATGTTACTGGCCTGTGGGCGATTGGACGGGATGGATTGAGGGTCAGAGACCCTCAATCACGGCGGTTCTGGCCCAGTGGTCCAAGCCTCCCGTACCAATTTGTTACACTTGGAGAATTGTTTTTTCTTTTCCTTTTTCCAAATTGGGGGCATTTACTGAACACATTGTCCAATATGGAGGTATTGGTCCAATTAAACCTTTGCAATTTATTGGCACGACCATGGAAAATGGATTAGGAGAAAGAAAACATTAAGTTTTTGAAAAACATTCTCAGGACCCAATGTGCAATTCGTTAGAAGAAAATGGCCATTCACATGGTACTTCCTACCATGTCGTGTAACTTTTCATTTGAGAAAAATCATTCGTATTTTGGAAACATTGTAGTTTGATAACCCAGTTGAACCTTGAGGTTCATCAATCCATCACGGTTTATGTTCATTTTCTAACTTGTTACGGTGCCATTTAACCACCTCATCCATCTTGTTGTTTTACATGGTCGTACCAACAAAACATTATGTTCGTGATGTACACAATTCCTGAACTCCGAGTGTGGGCATGCTTGTCCTTACATTTACGGCCCACCATTTGTCGACCTCAGGATTTCTACGTCGATCCGTTGGGAGCAGTGTTACATCTTGCCCTGATCGCCGGTGTTCCGTTCGAGAAGGTTTTTACAACTCCAACCACTTTCTAGAATGGTCAACAGAAGTGTCGCAATTTCTACATCATATCGATGCTTTGATATTGTTTGGTTGGCTTCTTGATGGTGCTGGAAATTCATAAAACCGCGCCTCAATATTCTCAAAGCCTCCCATGTTTTCAGCGGATCTTCTTGAAGGAGCCACTCATGGTGCGACCGTGAACGTGTTGCTTGGCTCAGTCACCAAGGACCCAACATATGCCTCTTTGTGAGTGTCGTAATGTGCTCAACTTGTTTGACACTTGTCATGGAAGTATTCTTATTGCTTTAACATAAATGACCCATCTAATGCTTCGCGCCTCATCCCTGTGAACCACCACCGTTCTTCTCGGTGTAACACTTGGTATCACTTTGCAGAGGCACTGGTGGGATGGTCAACACGTTAACTACCAGGCGAAAATATCGCAAGAGTCTTCAGCGCATCCCCAATGTCCAGAAATTTGCAGACCTCGTGACAAAAACGGTGAACAGAGTGAGCGTATCCAGTGACGAGCACTAGAAACCAGCAAAGACTCATGCGATGGAGGTTCAGCAGCATGCGAGCAACGACGCTCTTCAGACAAACCAGGCAGCTGCAGTAGCCTTCATGAAGAATGGCGTAGCACCGAAAAACCTGATGACCAATCCACTGACGGAGCCCTGGGACTCGGATACCCCTTCAACTTTGCTTCTGCCTGCCGTGATGACACTTGGGACGGTGGGACAGGATGGCAAACTTGTATTTACAAAGATTTGTACCAGATGTTGTTGGGACTTGAGAGCCTCAATACTCCTTTGCTCCAACAACTTGAAAAATCAATAAAGGAGCTTCGTAATTCCCAAGCGCGAAAAGCAATGCTCACCGAGATTAATGCAAAAACTTTGGGTGAACCCCAGATTTGATCGGTACTCCTTGAGTTTGAACCTTCAAACTCAAAAGGACCGACGGTCAAGATGTGATTGATGAGGTTGTGTTGTACTTCACAAGTCTTGGTTGGGTTGTACTTCACAACTCTTGGGGCCATCAAGGACAAAAAGAAGATAGACCTCATGGCCTCATTTTTGCGTGGCAATGCTTTAAGTTGGTGGTCTGATATGTACACCATCCAATGACTACATGAGATTGGTTGAGTTGGATGAATGGCTCTCGTGATAGCTCTCACATCGTTGACCACCAGAGTTCTTCCTCTTAAGCGAATAAGTCCAATATGGTATGACTCCATCACCCCATCAAAGACCTCGATTGACTTCACATGTGCTACACTCTCACTCTTTGGAAAAATGAACAAGAAGTCTGAAACAGGTATACAATTAGCACATGCGTCACTAGTCTAGCATGGTAGAGTACACGTGGTGATTTTGTGTAATCATCACCGGTAGCGACCTTGCCCCTGATGTAATCTGCTTCTACTACTACGGCCTTAAGCAAGATATTCGACAAGCAATCGCTGATCTTAGCATCCAAGGAAACCTTTTGTGAATGATCGCAACAGCCAATCACATTGACAGTGCTGACTGCAGCGCTCGGATGAAGGAATCCAATGGTTGGCAACCACAAGGCTACAAATCTTATTGTGGCGGAGGAAAGTCAACGTCGATGGAAATCTTCGTCTTTGATGGAGATTGTCTTTGTGAATCAACACGTTTAGTAGCTCTACTGGACTTGAAGGAAGCCGGGACACATTTCACGCGATTTTCAAAAATGAAAACAGTGGGCCAAAAAATGGGGACGTTGCAAAGAAAAATGTGAGTCGGGAAATGGGAAAGGGCAAGAGTAGATGGCCAGAATTGTTTTTGATTGGAGAAGTCTATGCAAACAGATTACCCATCTGAGCGGCTCACATCACCGCATCCTGATATCTTGGAGTTTGACAAGGGGTATGAGAGAAACCAACCTGAGATACTGCTACAATTAGAACCAAGGGGTTCGTAAAGTTGCAGAACGACGTTGCCACTACTGGACAGAGGAGTTTCTCACAGATTTTCAAGTGATGACATGGTTCAGAAGCTGGGCTGGCAGACCAAACCAGGGGTGTTTGAAAGGAGAATCGTCGATGAAAGATTCTAGGTCCATTAACAGTGCAAACCGATCCAACTGCAAATTGGAAATTGGCACGACGTAACGAGATACACGACTTTCCCAATAAGCAACCACAAAATGATCCTTGGATAGGATTGACTCTATCGACACAAGCCGCGGGTGGTCTGGAGTAGCATATCAGTCTACTTCAGTATAAATGGTGAAAAATGACACATGCATCTGATCGAGCGACCCACATTGTAATGGCGGTTACGGGAATAAGTATAGGTAGACGCAGTAGAGGAAGATGAAGCATTCATAAAATGTCAATTGATATCTATGGACGTGGCCAGAAGATACATGCAATGCAGAGCTCAAGCGTGGCTAGTCCATATGGAGGCAAGGGAAGAGGAAGAGTTTTTAGCAGCCGAGGCATCCACATTAGCCTTGATACCTGAAAAGTTTGCACCCGTTCCTACATAGTTTGCCCCACTCGTCAAGGAGTTTGAAGGGATTTTTCTTGTCAAACTACCCTTAGACCGACCCCTGCTGCGCAACGTCGACGACCAGTTAGACCGTAAGCTGGGTAGCATACCAATGGTGAAAGGGACTTGTCGGATGAGTGGCCACAAGTTGATCGGAATCAAGAAACAGCAATACAATGTGATGATTGAGGGGTTCATCGGACCCTCCATGTCACTTTACGTGGTACATGTAGTTTTCCCAAAAAGTAAAACCATGGAGTCATAGATGTGTGAGGACTACCACATGTTAAACAATATCACCATGAGAAACATCTACTTTCTTCCATGAGCAGACAATTCTTTCGACCAACTCCGCGAGTCCCAGATACTTTAAGAAAATTGACTTTCTCAGCAACTATCATCATATACATGTATCAGATAAAGATGTCGAGAGCATAGAATTATGCACAAGATACGAGCACTTCAAGTTCACATTCATGTCATTTGGACTAACAAATTCCCCTACAACATTCATGGCGACAATGAGAAACATTATTTGGCCATACCTTGATGACTTTCTTGTCGCATATCTCAATGACATCCTCGTGTACAACTACACCACAGAGGAGCACGATGGACATCTTAAAAATGTTATCAAGTTTTTGCGAAGAGTTTAACAAATTGTACAACTCTTATACTGTGACTTTGGTCTTGTTTCATCGAGTTTCCGGGCCATATCATCGGCGGTAAATGGATCACCATGGACACGGAAAAGATGGAGGCCATTGCCAATTGGCCGGTGCATACCAATGTTTGGGACATTCAAGTTTTTTAGGCTTCTACAATGGCCAACGTGGATTTGTAAACAAGTACAACTGAGTGCTAGTGTCTCTCTCCGACCTCACTCGCTATCCCCCCAATTCCAATTGGGTGATAGGAAACAAGAAGAGTTTATCTCTTTGAAAAATGCCCTGACCTTAACGCCATCCTTGCAATTGACACATCCAACAGTGGACTACATCATGGCCACCGAGTTGTCTTATAGAGCAACTGGAACCATTCTCCTCCAAGGAAATAGCAATGGAGAACCAGTCGCGTACGTTCGCAAAAGCTACACGGACCAGAACTCAACTATGCGATGCACTAGAAGGAAGTGCTCGTAGGCATGCATGCATTCAAAACACGACGGCACTTGTTGGAATGAAGGCCATGCATTGTTTGTACTAACCATCACGCAATGAAGTTTTTAGATACAACCAAATCCGAGCCATAAAAAAACTCGATGGATGAAGTTCTTGGAGTCCAACTTCAACCACGACATCGATTACCGACCTAGAAAAACTAATCCAGTGGATGGTCCAAGTCCGCAACCAGATGTGATACGATTGTGAGAGACAAAAATACCGGTTTATTTGCTGTTTTGGCACAAATAAATGACGCCTTATGACACTTGGATGCAACTACCAATGACGTTCCATCCTCAAATTGATGGAAAAAGTGAGTGGACTAGTCAGATACTCAAATAGCTTCTTTGCACCTTATACGAGGTGCACGTCACCGATTGGAATGTCAAAATTGCTGACTGCCAAACTCGATCACAACTCCACCATGTCCACCATAGCGGATGAAATTCCATTCAAATTGGTGTACGGTGAATTTCCAGGCACACCAGCATGACTCGAAAGCTATAACAACATTACTGCTGTCTTCATCCACAAGGATTTTTCCAGTGTTCGGGAGGAAACACGCCAAACTCTCATAAAGACATAAGTAGATATGAAGCGATGGTCAACCAACATTGCAGCAGTAACATGTTCAAGGTGGCTATTGAATCCTTGTCATCTTGGAAAACATCAATCTCCATGGACAGGTATTTGGGAAACACAAGCCCTAGTGGTTGGGACTGTTTGAGATCGAACGAATGCATAACCCAGTCGTCGCTCGCCTTTGCCTAGCTGTCTGCATGGTGACCCACCTTGTTTTCTACATCAGCAAACTCATGCACAACCGGGACCCCAACACGAAATTCCTCGGTAGAAATGTTGCTCATCCGCCTCCTATCCATGTGGATAAAGATGCAGAGTACGTGATTGAAGGCATCCTCAGACATTGAAGCCATGGGAAAACGACCGAATACCTTGTCAAGTGGCACGTCTCCAACGCGGCGCAAAAAAACGAGGAGGGGTACGACAACCTCCAAGATGCCGATCATCGAATCGATAGCTACAATAGCCGTCACTGACCTGCGTTTGCTTATGGACCAGGTCGTCCCAAATACAGGGGGGGGAGGATTGTTACATCCCCAACGTACAAAGATCCCTGAACTCCATGTGTGGGTTTTTCTTCTCATTTCATTTGTGCCCCCCCGCACGTCAACCTTAAGATTTTTACGCCAATCGACCCGGGGCCTCATGCCCAAACTGCTATGTTGCTGTAGCGGGAGGGCCGGTTCGGCCCTCCCTCCTCGCTAAAGTGAGGGGTGGTTGCGCACCACCCCTCGCATCAGCGAGGGCTGGCCGGCAGCCAGCACTTCGCTGGCCGCCATCCAGCTCGCTGCCGGCCGGCTGGACGGCCGGTGGCCGGCCAAGCGACCGGCCGGCCACCAACCGGCCAGCCGCCAGCCGCAGATCGCGGCCTCAGCCCGATCGGCGTCTGAGGGGCCACGAGGGCCTCGAGGGCGATGCCTCGTGGCCTCGTGCCCCCGCTCCCCCTTGCCCTCCTTGCAAACAAGCAAGTGAGGACGAGGGATAGGGGGAGCAAGGGTGAGGGTGAGGATGAGAGAAGCGTATGAGAGAAGTCGGCGCGAAATCGCCGATCGTGCCTCGCACACGAGGATTTTGCGCCGACGCGTAGAAAATGAAACTCAAGTTTGTTTAGGATGCATTATGCGTTTCAAAACAAGAAAACTCATGCGAATGCACAAGTTTGAGGTAAAAACCCCTGGTTTGGGTCCCAAAACCATGGGTAAGGTTAAAAGCGGAGATGGGCCTCTGGAGACTCGAAATATTTGAGTCTCCCTGCTGTGGGTCATTGATAACGATCGCCCCTCAGTCCTGCGAAGGGGGTGAACCCCTGACGAAGGCTGAAAAAGCCATTATGCAAACTCCGACTATGAATTCAGAGCAGGAGCTGGAGACTGGACACGTGATAGTTGCGTTCTAGAAGGTTTTGACAACTTCAACCACTTAACTGAATGGTTAACCCCTGAAGCGGACTGAGAACACCATTTTGCAAAATCCCACAACAACTTTAGAGCAGGAGCTGGAGACTGGACACGTTATAGTGGTATCAAAGCCAGACGACCCCCGCGACTAAGGGTTCGACGTAAACGGTGGCTACGCCATATACAAAACGCCGCCGGCACCTGCAAGTAGTAGCAGAAACGCCAAAGGGGTAGACGGAGTCTACACTAATCAATTTCAAGAGCCATATACTACGTTTGAAAGCTCTTGAAGAGCTCTACTTCAACCTCCCAACTTCTTTGAGCTTCTTCTTCACCCCAGGGAACTAGGTGGATTTTTCTTGGACGGGTTGTGGAGTGCCGACCCCAAAAACCACCAATGTGCCCCCATTTCCAAGGTTCCCTCCCCCCTCCTTCAACAAAAAGAATTGGGACAGCGTTCCTTCCCAAGGCCAAGGGTTCTCACAGCCTAGGAACACCTTAAAAAGAGGGAGGAAGATACCTTGAGGACTTTTGGCGGCTTCCCTAACGCAGCCGGCTTAAGGAGGACGCCGCCAAGGGGCGCGAGACGTGTGAAGAAGACTCAAAGGGATGCTAAGGAAGACAAGAAGGCTGGAGGAAGACAAAGCAATTAGGAGAGGGAGTTAAAGAGTTGCTGGGACTTGTAATTCCCTTCTTACTCTTTGTCCTAGCTTTGTGAGCGGTACTCATCCTTCTTGTTATTCCCTTGTATTGTTTTTTTCTGTTTTCTTTGATCCTAGTTGCTACCAAATACCATGAGTCACGGCTTAGGAGGACTAGTTTCAAAACCCACGACCTTGTGCCGACATGGCAGTCTGCGAAAACATAGTTTTAACATAAATTTGCCCCACCGATTGTGCGAGCAAGATTTTAGGAGGCGATTCCTTCTTAATGTTGGGGGGTGATCTTCACAATGGTCTTCACGTGCTAGTTACACAGGCAACGAGATGGCAAGTGCAAGACTGTCCAAGACCAACAAGGGCAAGGTGGTGACGGCCTCACCACGAGCTCTCGGCGGATTCCAAAACTTGGGAGCAGCCGTCGCGAGCACGGTTGCCAGCCCAAAGGCAACCGTACTGCCTAAGGCAACCAACGCCAACCTCGGCGACACCAAGAAGCGTGCGGAGCATGAAAAAGTGCTCGAAGAGCACGTCGATGCTCACATGGGTGACCCCTACGCGACGGACGACGCGATGCAGGAGGATCTCCTGGAGGGGGACCCCTATGAAGAGCATGACGCCGACGATGGCAAAGGCAACGAGGATCACGACCATCGCCATTGTCGTGTGGCAAACTCAAGCCGATTGCTCGAGAAGGGTAAGACGCCCGCCACATCGCCTGAAGCTGCCGACGGCAGCGAGACTGCCGAGAGCAGCAAGGGCGCCAAATACATCCACACGGAAATTTCCGGCGAGAACGAGCCGGACGACGTCACCACGAAGGCAATTCGCGATGACTGTCGTAGGCTCGCAGAGTTTGCTGCTAAGGCGACGGGCCAACTCAAGATCACCATCGCGTGACCGAGGTGTAGATGTAGTAGCAAGTACAACGTGCCGTAGCTGCGGATGCCACTGCCGGTGGCAACGATGACTTGCCCACCTCGACTACTTCGGGGCCGTTCATGAACACGTCCTTCCTCCACAGTGTGGAGATCTTTCTTGGAAGGGCATGAAGCTGACCGACTGGCTTAATCGCATGGAGCACGTTCTACGTGTCCACAAGGCTCCACTCAGCCAGTGGGGCGACCTTGCCACGACGCGGTTTGAAGATGAACTCTTCAAGTATGTGGTCAAGGAGTGGAGTGCACAGCAGTCGCACCTCGAGTGGCAGCCCATGTCGTGGGAGGCCTTCTGCGCGACCATGCGCAAGAAGTGCACCCAACGTGAGGAGGCACAGCGCGTCTTCCACAAGATCAAGGACTTTAAGCATCCGGGCAGCTCGCTCGAATCCTACTTGAGCGAGTTCACCGCACTCGTGGAGGAAGCCAAAAGCTTCACGGAGGACGACGAAACTCAGACCTTCAAGTACCCGGAGTGCATGCTGCTAGAGTACTTGCATGATGGTCTTGCCAGGGAGAAGTTGAAGAATAAGACCACCACGACAGCCACTGGCCAAGCTTGGACAAGCTGGAGGGCGTTGCATGACTACATGAGCAAAGTGTATTCGGCGAACCCAAAGCACTACTCTGATGCACGGCCGAACGCGCATGCACAACAAGGCCGCGAAATGCGCAAGGATGCTGCAGTGGCTGGTGGGTGAGCTGGACAGCGAGGCGGGGCCAAGGGCAAGCAGCTTGCAAACCATCTAGCCAAGAAGGCTGGTGGATACAAGGGCCCCAACAACAAGTGCAACCACAAATAACGAGCTGCAGGCGGCGCGTGAGCATCGCAACGCAACCTTCCGCGAAGGGCTCTGCCACAACTGCATGCAACCGGGCCACGTTAGGGCTCAGTGCCCTTAGACTGCTGGTAGTGGAAAAGAGGCCGCGGCGTTAGCTGCAGCAGCAGCACCTCGTGGGGATGGTGCAGCAGGAGGCTACGGACAGGGCCGTGGAGAGGGTCGCGGTCGCGGTAATGGGCCTGGCCGTGGTAACGGACAAGGTGGGGTGGGTTTTCCCCACACCTGAGTGACATTAGTGGGACCACTCAGGGACAAAAATGGATCACAAGTGTGGGTTCATGTTTTCAGATGAGGATGTCAAACAATTTGAGTTTTTGACGAGTTCAAATTTCTCTGCTGGTTTCTCTCCTCTTGTTGAACCGCATTCTACACTTGCTGACCGAAATTGTCCACTAAACCTTGCATCTCCGGATGAGATGCGTGATCGTACATGCTTAGTGGTGGCAACACCGACCACTATGCAAGATTTGTGTGACAGAGTGATTGAAGCAAACGCCCTCAAAGCAATTAGTTCAATCACGTTCGCAATACCTTTAGTCGACGATTCCGACCCGGTCAAATTTAAAGACTAGCAGAATTCACACATGCCCACAAGATGTGGACTCAAGTGGGTGAATCATGGGAGTTCCGACGCCCGTCGTACATATTCCGTGTTTATCACAAACACGGCATATCGTCGTCGAGCCTGTTCACTCGGAAAAGTGGAGGTAATATGACGATGCAGTTCAAGGGACACCTAGCTGGTGCTCTCGTGAACACACTGGCTGATACTGGAGAAGACGACTCCTTTGTTACCCTTGGCTTTACTCGACATTTGGGCCTATAGTAGGAGCCATCGGGTGACGCACTTGTCGTCGGTGACAACCGTACAATACCTGAAATCGGTACCTGTAAGGCAAAAAATTGTATTCAAGGTTACACACAGAGTGTCACGTTGAAGGTACTCAACCTTCTTGACCCGTTTGACGTGGTGCTAGGCGATCTCTGGCTTTGCGAAAACAAAGCTATGATATGCTTCAAATCAAGGCGCTTGACACTCCGAAAAGGACAGCGTTGCTTTACGCTGATTTCGAGTGCGGAATTGTCACCGACTCAACTTCAAGTCCATGCCAGCTTGTCTGCGATGCAGGTCAAGAGGCGTGTTCGACAAGGTTATCGATACTTCTTGGCGCAACTGTAGAAATTGAAGGATGACGTGAAGGATGACACGCCACAAGAGATCAAATCTTTGTTGGCAAATTCTCGGATGTATTCCAAGACCCACCGGCTGGGCTTCCACCACAACGACACATGGGCCACACGATTCCGCTGCAATCGGAGGAAACTCCTCCGTTCAGACCCATGCTTCGCCTTAGTCCAGCAGAATGCCGAGAGGCCAAATGCCAAATCAAAGAGTACCTTGCAAAAAGATGGATCGAGCCAAGTAGCTCGCCGTACGGTGCACTGATCCTTTTTGTGAACAAAACGGACAGTGGTTTACGCATGTGCGTGGATTATCGGGCGTTGCACAAGCTGACGATGAAAAATCGATTCCCTTTACCATGGATTGAGGAACTTTTTTACCAACTCCAAGGTGCAAAAGTATCTTTGTCCTTGGATTTGTCTCAAGGGTACCATAAAATCCGCATCACGGGATATGATGTGCCCAAAACCGCGCTTCAAACGCACATGGGATACTATCAGTTTCACGTGTTATGCTTCGGGCTTACAAGTGTCCCGGCAACATTCCAAGGAGTAATGAGCCGAATGTTCGCCAAGCAACTTGGGCAGTTTGTCTTGGTTTACCTGGAAGACATCCTAGTTTTCTCCAAGTCAATGGAAGAGCACATAGAACATCTGCGCGAAGTCCTTGCAATCCTTTGAGAACAGAAGTTCTATGCAAAAGTGAGCAAGTGCAAGTTTGTATAAGATGAGCTCGAATACCTGGGACACATCGTCGGCAAGGATGGCATCCGTGTCCACCCATGAAATGTCCAAGGCGTTGTAGACTGGCCACGCCCGGAAAATTTTGGGCAGATTCGGTCTTTCCTCGGCCTTGCAAACTACTTTTGACGGTTTATGCAAGGGTTTTTAACCCTAGTAGAACCACTAACCAGGCTCACACGAAAAGACGTGCACTAGGAATGGATACCTGATTGGGAGAACGCTTTTCTTAAAGTCAAAGAACTTCAATCCACAACGCCCGTCCTAGCTCTTCCGGATCCATCGCAACTGTGGGAGGTTCAATGTGATGGGTCGGTAGTAGGACTCAGAGTCGTCCTCATGCAGAACGGGCGTATGAGAGCCGGAAGCTCATCCCCGAGGAAACGTGGTACACGACTGGGGATCAAGAGCTCCTTGCGGTAGTACATGCTTTCAAGATGTGGCGTTGCTACCTCGAGGGTGCTGAAGGGGGTGTGACGATCGTGACCGACCATAATCCAATAGTGTTTTTCCAAATGCAACCGAACCTGTCAAGACGACAGGCACGTTGGAGCGAATACCTGAGCCGATTCTCGTTCACATGGGAGTATCGGCTAGGACGCATCAATGTGGCCGATCCATTAAGACGACAGCCAGTGGAGATTAAAGCAACCACCGAGGTCGGTGAGTGTTTTATGGCCATTGCAACAGGAACAGTAAAATCACCAGATTCCCTTGCACCTCTACGGCAACCACCACAAGAGATTGTCCATTACAACAGTTTTGTCGAAAGAATCGGAATGGAATATAGTGTGGATTATTGGTTTCAAGACTCTCGAGAAATGGACAAGTACAGCTTGGTGGAGGGCGCACGAATCTTCTGGCACGGAGAACAAGTTGCTGTGCCCAACTCGGGAGACCTTCGAGCAAAGATTATCTCCCAGTTCCACGACCCGCCGGTCGCAGGTCATGTGGGACCCCGAAAGACCGGACAGGAACTCTCGGACCAATATCTGTGGCCAAGATGGAGTGTCGATGTCCGTAAGTATTACGTGACATGCAACCCATGTCTTCGGAATAAGGCTAGTAAGAGGAAGCCTGCTAGAATCCTCCAACAGCTTCCCATTCGTGGGACTCCATGAGAGTGCGTCACCATGGACTTCACTACTGGTCTTCGGGACACAGCCCATGGCCACGATGCAGTACCAATGGTTGTGGATCTTCTGAGAAAGATGACACACTTCATTCCTACAACCACTGACGTGAACGCAGAGGAGACCGCTCGTCTCTTCTTTGAGGGTGTCGTAAAGTACCACGGCATGCCATTGCGCATTATCTCTGATCAAGATAAAAATTTTGCTAGTAAGTTCTGGCAAAAGATGCACGAGTACTTCGGTAGTGAGTCGCAAATGTTGGGAGAATTTCACCCTCAAACTAATGGAAAAAAAGAGCGCATGAACCGCACTTTGGAACAAATGCTCCAAATCTACATGTACAGTGCCATGCACGATTGGGACGAATTCCTAGCACCGACAGAGTTTGCGGTGAATAACTAAGTGAACGACTCTACAAAATTCACACCGTGTTGAACAGTGGTCGGCATCTAGTGATTCCCTCTTCATTGGTGAAGAGTGGGAGTATAGGAGTACAGGTTCCTTCTGCTCAAGCCTTTGTCGAGCGCATAGACTCCTTGTTACAGGAGGCAAAGGGTCAGCTTCAAGTTGCTTAGCAATGACAAAAGACATATGCCGACAATAGTCGTCGTGAGGTCTCGTTTGACATCAGTGACAAAGTGCTGCTTAGCGTTAGGAATCTTCAGTCGAAGTCGCCAGGGGCACAAAAACTTCTATCGAAATGGATTGGGCCGTTTCCCATTGTTGCAAGCATCGGGCCAGTGGCATACCGATTGCTGCTTTCACCGAGTATGAAGATACATGATGTGTTTCATGTTCCCGTCTTGGCTCCATACACGGCTGAGGGAACCGTTTAGCCACCACCGGCAGTCCTTGTTGCCAATGGCCAATACGAGGTTCTACGCCTACTTCAGCTCCGAGAGCGTACTCTCCGGTCGTGGATTGTTACGGAATACCTTGTTCACAGGGCCGGGTGTGGACCTGAGCACAACTCGTGGGAGCCCGAGTCTTGGTTGCCCACAGGGGTGGTTAACGAGTATTAGAGCGAGCTGGCAGCTCGCACAGATTGACATGTGTCAGGGGACACCACCTAAACACGAAAAAAGTGAACAACATGTCCGCAGGGCGGCATTCATGGAATGCAACCATAGGACGTTGGGGACGTCCAACATGGTTGTCGCGCGGACACTCCAGCCTAAAGTGGGGAGGCCGCTAGCCGTGCTGACCGACAAGCTACAACTTAGGTCCAAGTGCCATGCACGTATTCATGTTTAGCTGGTGATTGAAATTTTTAGTTTTCTTTCACAACGTTGATGACTCACTAACTATCAATCCTGCTTGTTGTTCATGAACCGGGACGGTTCATAATAAGTGGGGAGGAGTGTAGCGAGAGGGCCGGTTTGGCCCTCCCTCCACGCTGAAGCGAGGGGTGGTTGCGCACCACCCCTCGCGTCAGCGAGGGCTGGCCGGCGGCCAGCACTTCGCTGGCCACCGGCCAGCTCGTTGCCGGCCGACTGGATGGCCGGCGGCCGGCTGGATGGCCAGTGGCCGGCCAAGCGACTGGTCGGCCACCAGCCGGCCAGCTGCCAGCCGCCGATTGCGGCCTCAGCTCGATCGGTGGCTGAGGGGCCACAAGGGCCTCGAGGGCGAGGCCTCGTGGCCTCGTGCCCTCGCCCCCCCCTCGCCCTCCTTGCAAACGAGCAAGCGAGGACGAGGGATAGGGGGAGCAAGGATGAGGGCGAGGATGAGAGAAGCGTACGAGAGAAGTCGGTACGAAATCGCCGATCGTGCCTCGCTCGCGACGATTTTGCGTCGACGCGTAAAAAATGAAACTCAAGTTTGTTTAGGACGAATTATGGGTTTCAAAACCGGAAATGGGTAAAAACCAAAGGTAAAAACCCTTGGTTTGGGTCCCAAAACCATGGGTAAGGTTAAAAAGGGAAATGGGCCTCTGGAGACTCGAAATAATCAAGTCTTCCTGCTCTTGGTCGTTGATGACGATTGCCCCTCAGTTTTGCGAAGGGGGTGAATCCCTGACGACAACTTCACAACAGGAGCTGGAGACTCGACACGTAACAGTTGCGTTCCAGAAGATTTTGACAACTTCAACCACTTTACTCAATGGTTGAAAGAAATGTCACAAACCATATCGGTGTTTCGATATCATTTGCTCAACCTTTCGACGGCCCTGGACTCTCGAAGCCGGTCAAAAGCTTGGCAGAGCTTCTGAAAGCAGCCACTCACAAGCTTGTTGTGCTTTGTGCCGTTCCTGTACAGTTTACTGTGACCACTCGGCCGTGTCCATACTCGTGTAGATCCCTGAGGCAGGCGGCCCTGGTGACACCGGCGCGACGACAGGCGGCGAACTACCCGCTTGGAGCTGACCGACCACTGTTCCAGAGCCCCAGATGCTACCGGGACTCTTTGCTGTGTCTTCTACGTCTTGTAGGCGTCTTTCGGCGGACTGGCCATGAGGCCTATTTGCATGTTTTTGCATTGTATGCTCACCGTCAGTCGATGGATGCATGCATGTGACCGGTCGTTGCGTCCGTCTCTTGATTATGCACGTCTAGGTTCAGACGGCGTAGGATTCTGACATGTGTGCGCAGAGTTACGGCAAAAACAGTGGTTTTGGGCCGGTTTTAGGACAGCTCTTGGACTGCCGCGTGCGACACCCGCCGTGCGCCGCGGCAGGTATTTATGCCTTGGACCTGTCATTTGTCATTTCTCTCTGCATATGCTATATTGAAGCATTCTGACACTGTGTCTTGTGTCTCCTANGACTGGCCATGAGGCCTATTTGCATGTTTTTGCATTGTATGCTCACCGTCAGTCGATGGATGCATGCATGTGACCGGTCGTTGCGTCCGTCTCTTGATTATGCACGTCTAGGTTCAGACGGCGTAGGATTCTGACATGTGTGCGCAGAGTTACGGCAAAAACAGTGGTTTTGGGCCGGTTTTAGGACAGCTCTTGGACTGCCGCGTGCGACACCCGCCGTGCGCCGCGGCAGGTATTTATGCCTTGGACCTGTCATTTGTCATTTCACTCTGCATATGCTATATTGACGCATTCTGACACTGTGTCTTTGTCTCCTAGCCAAACCCTTGCCGTTGTGTGTACGACCTGTGACTGTCGTCACCGTCTGACCAGGCACTGACGCCCGGTCAGCGTCTGTGTTTCTAGGAAGCTTCTACGCACTTTCTCATGGTATCAGCGAAGTGAGACAGTTCTCACTGAGCTGCGCAGCAGAGGCACAGCAGAGCAGCAGCAGTGAGAGTCACCGCTGCAGCAGAGTTTCTGGGATCTATTGGAGACAGCCGGTCGCCGTCAACGTACTCCACCCACCATGTGACATCGCAGCTGCAGAGGCAGCAGCAGCGGCGTGTACCGCCACGCAGAGGTGTGTGGCGACTGCGATGCGTGCAGCCGTCTCCTACAGTCGCAGCAGCAGAGCATGAGCAGCAGAGGCGGCGGCAGCAGCAACGCAGCAGTATCAGCGGCCGCAGTAGCAGCGTGGCAGCAACGACAGCAGCAGCAGCGCAGCAGCAGCGTCGGCGGCAGCAGCGCAGCAGCGACAGCGGCGGCACCGGCACAGCAGCAGCAGCGGCAGTCGTGGCGGCAGTAGCAGCGCAGCACTGGAAGCAGCAGCAGCGCGCGGCGGTGGCAGCCAGCAGGAGGAGATGCGTCGTCTGCCGCGAGAGCAGACTGACGCGATCCGCACGCTGACTGAGCTCCTGCGTGCTCAGTCCACGGCTCCTTCGCGGATTTCTGAGGGAGCTGCCGGCGTTGCGGCCTCCACCCAGCACTCGGCCCAGGTGCCCGTGACAGGTGCTCCGCCTGCTTCACCTCCTGGAGTGGTTTCTCCACCACCTGCGGACCTCCTTGATGACGAGCCATTCATGCCAGGCTTCGAGGATGACTCCCAGGAGCGGGAGATTCGTCTTCTACAGGAGCGCCTCCGTCAGCTGCAGACGGGTATCCGACCTCCACCCGTGTCCCAGATACGATCGTCACCTGACTTCCCCGGTGATCACCCCCTTCCAGGAGTTTTCCCCGTCTCTCGCCCTCCTCAGCCTGCGGTTGCTCTCCCCACGGAGCGGCAACCAAAGGACTTTGAGGCACCACCTCCACATTATATCTCAGGGATGGATTTGACTGATGGGAGATCCTGTTTCAGGTGTGGGCCACTTCCGAGAGAGTGTGGCCTTACTACCACAGCCCATACCAGTCTACAGATCTAGCATAGGTGCTGACAGCAGCCCGGGCCATGCGAGGACTTCTCTATGCCATGCCACGCGAGACTGTCGTCGACTTCCGCCCCTTCCTCGGCGAGGCTGGCACAGGCACCGGAGCTGATCCTCGTGGAGGCTGGGATCTGGCATTGTCCCTAGTAGCCGCAGAGACGCACGCCACGCGTGCGTCACACATTCGTGCTTTCCACTCGCTCCGTCAGGGACCAACGGAGCTTGCGGCGGATTACTGGCGACGCGCCATGCGTATTTACACGCGTCTGGGGACCTCAGGGGGAACACAATTGTGGGCACTTCGGACGATCATGCTTGGAGTTCGCCTAGAGTACACCGACATCTTCACACGGTACAGCGACACTGCTCTCGAGCCTTTCTCAGCCACCTTGCAGCTGCTCCCTTGGGCGCATCAGCTTTTCCTCCAGGTGACATCGGCCCGCGAGGCAGCAGTAGCACATCAGGAGACTTCCCTCGCTGTAGCAGTCCTCGCCTCACCACCATCTTCCCTCGGGCATTCACCCTCATCTACCTCCATCACGACCTCATCTTCCTCCTCCTCTTCGACCCAGTCTACACCCACGTAGACGCAGGGCATTGTAGCAGCTGCCCGGGGGAAGAAGAAGAATAGGAAGGGCGGATCGGGTCAGCAGCAGTCGTCATCCAGTGGTAGCAGTGGACGTTCCACGTGCACTACTACAACTGTGGAGGTACCCATCGCTACACCGAGTGCCAGCAGCCGCTTGACTGGGAGCGCATCACTCGTGGACTTCAGGCTACCCATGCTGCCCGCACCGCGTCCAGCACGTCGCCCGCACAGTCCTCTGAACGTGCGGCGACCACGAATGCAGCTGTTCGTGCGTCCTCACTAGCGAGCAGCAGTGATCCAGACCCACGTGACCGCACCATCGCCGAGCTTCGTCATCTTTTGGCGCTTTGCTTTCAGGGAGGTGCAAGTGTGTTGTCATCGTCGAGTGGGTCACAGACTGCTTGTTCGTCCATCCTCGTGACTCGTGATGACACGTGTGGGGGAGCACAGTCCACATGTGATGATGTTGGGCCTGACTGCACTAATTGGATTCATGAGTCTCACCTTCGTGATGTACGTCGTTCCTTCCCACTGACGGCTCAGCGTCCCTCTGATGCCGAGTGTTCCATTGCTCGTTGTACAGTGACGTCCACCAGTCATGACTCCGGTGGCACCTGGATCATCGATTCCGGTGCCACCCACCACATGACGTGTCGTCGTAGTGACTTTGTGGTACTTGGTCCTGTCACGACTGTCCGTTCTGTTCGTAGAGGCTCTGGTCAGTCCTTACCGGTCCACGGTGTTGGGGTTGTATGCTTTGATGGTCCGTCTGGCCCCCTGTATCTCTGTGACGTGCTGTTTGTGCCTGATCTTGAGCTCAGTCTGCTGTCTGTGCGTGCCTGCACTCTGATCGGTCTCTCCGTTGAGCATACTGCTGATTCAGCGACGGTGACTGCTCTTGACACCCGTAGCATTATCCTGCGTGCTTCAGTCGCAGATGATTTGTACCGCATTGCTCGGCCATCCTCCCCTTGCTCTCCCTCTTCCTCTGGTCGTGTTTTTCTCACTGCTGTTCTATCCCCAGAACACCAGAGGTTGCTTCACCGACGTTTGTGTCACGTGGGCTTCGACACTGTGTCAAAGCTCATACGGACACAGCCCGCTCTTGGCCTTGACGTGGCTTCTTTCGAGAAGCCACCCAAGACCGACTGCCTTTTTTGCACTCAGGGAAAGATGCACCGGTGCACTTATCCTGATTCACGTTCCCAAGCGCTGAGGCCCCTCAAGTTGGTCCACTTGGACCTGCTTGGTCCTCTCTCGGTCGAGTCCCTGTCCGAGAGGGGCCTGTATGTTCTGACGCTGACTGATGACTTCACCCAGATGCGGTGGGTCTACAGTTTGCGTCAGAAGAGCGACGCCGCCCTTGCTGTTCGGCTCTGGCTTGTGATGGCTGAGCGTCAGTCTCGCTACACGCTACATACCTTTCGCTCGGATCGCGGCGGCGAGTTCCTTGGTGAGATGGAATCCTTCTTTGCTGAGCACGGCATTTTTCACCAGGTCTCCGCTCCTGCTACCCCACAGCAGAACGGTGTATCTGAGCACTGGAACCGCACCATGGAGGATGCGGTCCGCGCCATGCGGTCTGAGTGCGGTCTCCCGGAGTCCTTCGCCTTCGAGGGCTTCGCCTACATGACTTGGGTCTGGAACCGCCTCCCGCATGGTCTGCTTCCGGATCACGTTACACCATACGAGCTCTGGTTTGGTCACCGTGCTGGTCTTCGTCTCGCTCGCGTCTGGGGTTCCCTGGCCTCCATGTGGTACACCGAGGACCAGTAGGGGTCCAAGGTCTCCCCTCGGGGTCGCTTGTGTGCCTTCATCGGCATCTCCCCGCGGTCGAAGGCCTGGCACTTTTGGGACCCCACTCGTCGTCGTGTCATTGAGTCCCGTGACACGCTGTTTTTGTAGTCACTCACATACCGTGATCTGACTTCGATCACAACCCTCTTTGCAGCTCATGTCCCTTCCTGTGAGGGTCCTCGGTGGATGGGGGAGACTTCTCCGCCTGCGACCATTTCTCGTCAGGCTGATGTGTCCGCTCGAGTCCCCTCTCGATCTCCAGCACTTGATGATCCGGCTGTCTTTGCCGTTGGTCCAGAGATCCCGCCTGCTCAGCCTGTTTCACACCTCACAGGTACCGCTGCTCTCACGCCTCCTCCTTCATCACCACCTATGTCTACTGGCACCCCTGCTCGGCGTCTGACCCAGCCCAGCCCACTCCTGTCCCTACGTCGGCTGACACTCCTGTCTCAGTGTCCGGGCCAGCCTTGCCCGCTGTCACCCCTAGCTCTATGTCCCCCACACACGCATCCCCTCGCACCGCATCTCCGGCTGCCTCGTCTCAGCCCTCACCAGCTGTGGTCGTACGTGTCCCTGTGGTCGTACCTGTTCCTGAGCCTGAGCTATGCCCCTCGACCTCCGGTTACTCCCGTGAGCCCGGTGGTCGTCTTCAACCACTGGACTCCGGAGCTCAGCGAGTATCGGGTCCCGGACCCAGGCGTTCCTCTCGTAGGATCGCGAGCGATGATCGAGGCACAAAGGCCTTAGGCCTGAGTGTCCACACTGAGCTTTCAGAGGTACACCCAGCGTGCCCCATAGGGCACAACCTGGTCACTCCCGAGTTCCATATCACCTGTGACGCAGTAGCTGATCTCATGGCCGTCAGGCCTGACACTAAGGCGTGTGCACTTGCCACGTAGAGTTCCCCCTCTATGGTGCCTGACCCGGGCACATTGAGGGAGGCTTTCTCATCGCAGGATGCTGATGCCTGGCGAGCTGCTTGCGAGGATGAGCTTTGCGCTATCCAAGAGCACAGAGTCTACGAGCTGGTTGACCTTCCCCCCGGGAGGAAGGCGATTCAGGTCAAGTGGGTCTTTCGCAAGAAAGTGAAGCCGGATGGCTCACTGGAACGCTACAAGGCCCGCTTAGTCGTCAAGGGATTCTCTCAGATTGAGGGAGTTGATTACACTGACACCTTTGCCCCTGTCGGCCGCATGACCTCAGCTCGAGCTTTGTTCGGTGTACTGGCTCAGCATGACTGGGAACTACACCAGATGGATGTGAACAACGCGTTCCTCCATGGCACTCTGGATGAGGAGATCTACGTGGCTCAGCCACCAGGCTTTGAGGACGGTGACAAGGTCTGGCGCTTGCGCAAGTCCTTGTACGGCCTCAAGCAGTCTCCACGGTGTTGGAACCGGGAGATCACTGGCACCTTGACTCCCGCAGGATATGTACAGAGCTAGGCAGACCCCTCACTCTTCATCCTACCGACACCCGAGCGTTTCACCGCCATCCTGGTCTATGTTGATGACCTTCTGATTGCGTTTCCGTCCCTGGAGGCCGTGAAGGAGGCCAAGGTTTTCATGCAGACCGCCTACAGGATGAAGGACCTCGGTCCTACATCGGTGTTTCTTGGTATGGAGATCGTGCGAGATCGCAGACATTGGACAGTGTTGCTGAATCAGGCCCGATACGCACGAGTCGTGGGGGAGCGCTTTAGCGATCTCCTTGGTGCAGTGCCCACTGCTTCCACACCCCTCACACCTGATGGGCAGGATGCCCTGAAGGTGGGTGACCCTACACAACTGGGGGAGACAGTGGACGTGACCTTGTACCTCCGTCTTATCGGAACTCTGATGTACCTGGCCACCATCACGCGCCCCGACATCGCGTTCGCCATCAACCTCCTCGCTCAGTTCTCGCAGGCTCCACGTGCGAGAGCTCTCCACGCGACTGTACGAGTGGTACGGTACGTGGTCTCCACGCCGTATCTCGGACTCTGCTTTCGTCGGCAGTGTTCGGTGGTCCTTGATGGCTACACTGACAGCGACTGGGCTTGGAGCCCTGACGGGCGCAGTCGCACTGGCTACGTGTTTCTGCTCGGTGGTACCGCTTTGTCTTGGCGAAGCGGGAAGCATGGCTGCATCGCACGTAGCTCGTCGGAGGCAGAGTATGTGGCTTTGGGGGCAGGGGCTGCTCAGGCAATTTGGCTGCACCGCTTGTTTCTTGAGCTTGGGCAGTGTGTGCCCGCCATTGTGCTGCGTTGCGACAACCAGAGTGCTCTCGCCATTGCGGAGAACTCTGGTGTTTTTCATGCTCGCACAAAGCACATTCTGGTTGAGAATCACTTCGTTCGTGATCTGGTGGAGCGACGCGTGATCTCCATCATGTGGGTTGGCACTGACTTGCAGCGTGCTGATTTCTTGACGAAGGCACTTGCCCGCGGAAAGTTCCTGGTGTCCATTCGTTCTATTGGGCTTTGCCCCGTATGTGACAGTGGTTGAGTGTGGGATGTGCGTTTGCGTCTCATCTGTTTGTGTCACCCACTATGTGGTTGTACCAGTACTGCACGCGTATGGACATGCGTACCATCGGGTCATGGGGGAGTGTTGTGCTTTGTGCCGTTCTTGTACAGTTTACTATGACCACTCGGCCGTGTCCATACTCGTGTAGATCCCTGAGGCAGGCGGCCCTGGTGACACCGGTGCAACGACAGGCGGCGGACTACCCGCTTGGAGCTGACCGACCACTGTTCCAGAGCCCCGGATGCTACCGGGACTCTTTGCTGTGTCTTCTACGTCTTGCAGGCACCTTTCGGCGGACTGGCCATGAGGCCTATTTGTATGTTTTTGCATTGTATGCTCACCGTCAGTCGATGGATGCATGCATGTGACCAGTCGTTGCGTCCGTCTTTTGATTATGCACGTCTAGGTTCAGACGGCGTAGGATTCTGACATGTGTGCGCAGGGTTACGACCAAAACAGTGGTTTTGGGCCGGTTTTAGGACAGCTCTTGGACTGCCGCGTGCGACACCCGCCGTGGGCCGCGGCAGGTATTTATGCCTTGGACCTGTCATTTGTCATTTCACTCTGCAAATGCTATATTGAAGCATTCTGACACTGTGCCTTGTGTCTCCTAGCCAAACCCTTGCCGTTGTGTGTACGACCTGTGACTGTCGTCACCGTCTGACCTGGCACTGACGCCCGGTCAGCGGCTGTGTTGCTAGGAAGCTTCTACGAATTTTCTCAAGGCTACCTCGCACGTGTTTCTCGTCTTGGGCGCCAAGGACCCAAAAAATGCCTTAGTGATTTTGTTTGTGTATTCAGGACATAACAACCCTTGCTTAGGAGGCGGTTCCGCAAGGGGGTGAAGAAAGTCATATCCGGAGCTTGAAAACATGACTCCCTTGCCTGTCGGCTTACATGAAAACTAGACTACCCACTTGCTCAACCATTCTTGATTAGTGGCATGTGTCCATCATCCAGCAAAGCAAGGTGGGGTATGTCAACCGCCCTTGCGATTCTTGCTCCCATGCAAGAATCACGATCGAGCAAAAACGCCCGTCTTCAAGATCAAGTGGAAATCATCGTTCTGTTTTTGGGTTACATAGTAACCTTGTTGCGATCAATTTTCTTGCAAAAAATCAGATTTTATGATTGGTCCGTCCTCAAGAATTTCTTCGCCGACAGCAGGTCAGACTTCTGAGGACGGACGGAACACGCTTGTTCGATGTTCCCGGGTCAAAAACATAAAGTGGTCACGTACATCATGAACAAAGGGTGTAGAGAGATAGGAAAAAATAGGGGAATGCTGAATTGTGGTGTAATGATTCATTTCATGTAAATCATGAAAATATCGTGTGATTCAATTAATGTGGAATGACTTCAATCACTTTTTTCCCTCTTTTCCGGTACATAGAAATGGGTTCACTTTTCTTGCAAAAAATCCGATTTCATTATTGGTCCTTCCACACGAATTTCTTTGCCGATGGCCGGTCGGACTTCTGAGCACGGACGGAATACCCTTGTGTGGTGTTCCCGGGTCAAAAACGGAAAGTGGTCATGTACATGATGAACGAAGGGTGTAAAGAGATGGAAAAAAAGTGGGAAAGCTAGTTTGCAGTGTAAAAATTTATTTCTTGCATTTAAACATATTAATAACGCCTCTGTGTACACTATAAACATATTGTGTGGTACAATTGATGTGGAATGACTTCAATCACTTTTCTTTCTCTTTTTTAGTACATACAAAGTAGTTCACTTTCATGATCCTAGTTGCTACATCAATGTCTTTCGTTTAATGTCTGGTTGGTTCACTTAAGCTTAGACAGCGAATAGAAAAAAGGTATACGATGTACCAGGGTAAAAAATGAAATGTAGTAAGGTATACTTCAATGACAACGGTATAGAAGACATGAACGTGTTAGTTGGACGTCTATCTATTATTGGAGGAAAACATTGCTATTCATATGGATGTTTTTGGTCAAATATATTTCTCGTAACTTTTTCTGGGGCGATCATGTGGACATTTTGAAAACAAGTGCTATGTAGCTAGACTACTGTGACGACAATTCTCTTTGTATACGGCGACATCTTTCATCCATGTACCTCGAGAATGTTTTCACAATGTTTCCTCAACGGCTACAATTTTTTAGTACCCTTTACCTGTTTACCCTTGTAGTTTTTTTTTTGTGTACGTTGTTACCTGTGTACCTTTAATTAATGCAATCCCAAAAAAATCTAGGCAACATTTCCCCTACACATGGAAGATTTTATGTACTTTTCTACTTGTCTACCTGTTTATCTTCGTACCTGTCTACTTCGTTATTTGTGTAACTCTAACGCAAGTTACGCCGAACAAATTTTGATAGAATTTTTCCCATACCTGGATCACTTTAACTACCTTTCTACTTGCCTACCTCTACATCTTTTCACCCCTGTAGATCGCTATAGTTGTGCATGTAATGTATGATACCTTGAGAAAATTATGACAGCATTTCCCCTACACCACCAAAAACTTTAACTACCTCCTTACCTATCTACCTTTCGACATTTTTACCCCACTACCTTGTTATCTGTCCATTTACTGTTGGTTCGCGTATTCCTTTAAGTGTGCACGGAGGTTATGGAGCTATGCCACCCATATGGTGCGTACAAGATGGAGCAGTATAGCTCCAAGTCAACCTCTGATGGGTTGTCGGGAAATGATGTCTCCTTGCATCATCCCGACAGTAAAAGATTGATGGTACATTACACTTACCTCCTTACCTTGCTTACCTGTGATGTCTGTTGTCTTGGGTTTGTACCGCCATGGTTGTATGATGTACACTCTTTGTCATGAAATAATTGTGTACATAATGAGTATTGTCAACGATGTCAAAATCATCCATAGTAAGATGTTGAGGCACAATTGTGACTTTGCACGATACGCGTTGTTTGATATCATGTCGACATTGTCGAGGGTTCATGCAACTGTTGCTCCATACCGAAGAATTGTGGCGAGTGTGCATTGGATGAATGCACGTGAAAACGACACCTATGCACAGTGCGACTAAGCTGACACCACGACTTGTTACTTGGACCACGACAAACAAGTCACGACATGCCTAGAAAACAAAACACAAGCACGGCCATCGATGAAGAACTGTGCGACGTTACAGATGCAGACTTCACAGCCCATCACAAAAACCAAGACTGCGTTGGTCCTCCGCAGGTTCACCGGCCCAACCGTGGTACAATGACACACTCTGGATGGGTAGCTCCCCATTGTACCCCAACGCCACGCACTATTGACCCTATCTCACATCTTATTCACAAACAACGTGCAAAAATGTTATGATGCACAGTTTACCTTGTGAAAGATGTTGAACGTTGACGTGACAAGTGTCTAACGATGGCTATCGTCACAAGCCAGGAAAACAATTGCGGTTTTCGAAAACTTTTGTTATAAAAAAGGTAAAACAAGGCCATTGGAATGAAAAAAACGTCGCAATTTTGATCTTGGGTTGAAATTTTAAAACATATTGTTTAAACATCCCTCACAACATTCCATTTACATGGACATGTAATGGTCAAATGCCACTTATCCTTGCATAACATGTCTCTTCACATGTAAAAACTATACGTTGCACGCACCAGTATTGCCATGTTGAACACAAAACAAAGTGTAAAACTTAGAAAGTTTCAACCAAAATTAGTATGTTACGACCAAAAAAATTGCTCACGGTACAATTCACCCGTCTATGCAAAAAAGAGCGCCATAATTGTATTCTCTAGTCGCATGACTTTCACTTTGCAGGGTACAAATGTTTGACCCTCTTGTTGACTTTGTCGAGAGTTCTTGCAACTCTCTCTCCATACCGAAGAGTTGTGGCGTGTGTGCATTGCATGAATGGCCGTGAAAACGACACCTATGCACAGTGCGACTAAGCTGATACCACGACTTGTTACTTGGACTACGACGAACAAGTCACGGCATGCCTAGACAACAAAACACAAGCACGGCCATCGATGAAGAACTGTGCGACGCTACGGATGCAGACTTCACAGCCCGTCACACGAACCAAGACTGCGTTGGTCCTCCGCAGGTTCACCGGCCCAACCGTGGTACAATGACACACTCTGGATGGGTAGCTCCCCATTGTACCCCAACGCCACGCGCTATCGACCCAATCTCACATCCTACTCACAAACAACGTGCAAAAGTGTCATGATGCACAATTTACCTTGTGAAAGATGCCGAACGTTGACGTGGCATGTGTCTAACGATGGCTATCGTCACAAGCCAGGAAAGAAATTTGCGCTTTTCAAAAAATGTAATGTTAAAAAATGTAAAGCAAGGCCGCTGGAATGAAGAAAATGTCGCAATTTCAATCTTGGGTTGAAAGTTTAAAACATTTTTTTGAAGATACCTCACAATGTTCCATTTACATGGATATGTAGTGATCAAATGCCACTTATCCTCGCATAACTTGTTTGTTCATACGTAGAAGCTATACATTGCATGCACCAACATTTCTATATTGAGCACACAGTAAAGTGTAAAACTTAAAAAAAAAATCAAGAATAAAAAATAGTATGTTGCTGCCGTAATTTTTGTTCACCGTACAATTCGCCCTTCTATACTAACTAAAGACCGTAATTTTGTTCTCTGGTCGCATGAATTTCACTTTGCATGGTACAAATGTTTTACCCTCTTGTTGGCCTTGTCGAGAGTTTTTGCAACTCTCGTTCCATACCAAAGAGTTGTGCCAAGTGTGCAATGGAGAAATAGCCATGAAAATGACTCCTATGCACAGTGCGACTAAGCTGACACCACGACTTGCTACTTGGACCACGACGAACAAGTCACGGCATGCCTAAACAACAAAACCCAAGTACGGCCATCGATGAAGAACAGTGCGACGCTATGGATGCAGACTTCACAACCCGTCACAAGAACCAAGACTGCGTTGGTCCTCCGCAGGTTCACCAGCCCAACCGTGGAACGATGACACACTCTGGATGGGTAGCTCCCCATTGTACCCCAACGCCACGCGCTATCGACCCTATCTCACATCCTACTCACGAACAACGTGCAAAAGTGTCATGATGCACAACATACCTTGTGGAAGATGCCAAACGTTCATGTGACATGTGTCTAACGATTGTTGCCGTCACATGCAAGAGAAAAAACTTTGCGGTCAACAAAGATATTCTTCTTTAAAACGGCCATGAAATAAGGTCGTTGGATTGAAAAAAATGCTACAGTTTTGTTATGGGGTTAAAAAATAGAAAACAAAATTCTTCCAATTTCACTCACAAACCTCCATTTATGAGGAGATGGAGCGGTGAGATGCCACTTATCCTCGCATACCTTTTCTTTTCACACTCTGAAACCATACATTGTATGCACCAAAACTGCCATATTGACCATAACATGAAATTTTAAATTTTAGATATAAGAAAAAGAAAAATGTTTTTTGTAGTCGAAAAATCTGTTCACCATCAAATTCGCATGTTTGTTTCGATAAAACGTCACAATTTTGTTCTTTGGTCGTATGACTTTCACTTGGAGAATAAAGATGTACCACAAACACACACACACACACACACACACACACACACGCACGCACGCACGCACGCATTCACGCACACACCCACGCACGCACGCGCGCACGCACGCACGCACGCATGCACGCACGCA
>SZWC01012753.1:58766-70152 GCA_023375785.1 Penium margaritaceum | reverse complement strand
CTGCTGCGCGCCGCAGCAGCAGCTCGCTGCCGCCGCCGCCCGCTGCTGCTGCTGCGCTGCCGCGCTGCTGCGCTGCTGCTGCTGCTGCGCTGCTGCGCTGCACGCTGCTGCTGCTGCCGCTGCTGCCGCCGCTGCCGCTGCTGCTTCTGCTGCTGCAGCTGCGCTGCGGCTGCTGGTGCTGCTGCTGCCGATGCGGCTGCTGTTGCCGCCGCCGCCGCTGCGGCTGCTGCGCTGCTGCTGCCGCTGCTGCTGCTGCGCTGCTGCTGCTGCGGCTGCTGTCGCGCTGCTGCTGCGGCAGTGGCTGCTGCGCTGCTGCTGCTACTCAGCTGCTGCGGCTGTGGGGGAGGACTGCTGGCACCGCCGCCGCCACGCCTCTCTGCGTGGTGGTGCGAGTCGCTGCTGCCGTCTCTGCAGCTGCTGTCTCACATTGACGGCGGTCGACCTCCTCCAACGGGTCCCAGAAGATCTGCTGCAGCGGTGACTCTCACTGCTGCTGCTCTGCTGCGTCTCTGCTGCGCAGCTCGGTGAGATCTGTCTCACCGCTCTGATACCATGAGAAACNCAGTCCGCCGAAAGGCGCCTGCAAGACGTAGAAGGCACAGTAAGGAGTCCCGGTGACATCTGGGGCTCTGGAACAGTAGTCGGTCAGCTCCAGACGGGTAGGCCGCCGCCTGTCGTCGCGCCGGTGTCACCAGGGCCGCCTGCCTCAGGGATCTGCACGAGTATGGACACGGCCGAGTGGTCACAGTAAACTGTACAAAAACGGCACAAATCACAACAGGCGGTTACTCACAATGGCACAGAAAAATTGTAGCCAGATGGCTTCCTAAGGATCAGCACCTGATGACAAAGTTAATGTAACCCATAGACCCACAAGCAAGTTTGGAGACAACCTTGTCATCCTAAAGTGTCAAAGGGCTAGAGCTCCCACGGGAAAAACCAAGGATCACAATCATGTAACAACAAATTCACGTGACCACAGGCCACATCTTGAGTGTGAGGTGCTGTTGACTGGGACTACAAGCTTCATCAGTGGTGGCTCCCACGTGTGGGGTAGAGCTCCAATGCACTCACATCAATCAATCTCATGTACACGTGTGTGACACTGTGCATGTGATGTAAGATAAGAGAGCATCACACGCGTGATGGGCAGCAAACTGACCAGAAATGTTAATGCTCCCCCATGACTCGTAGTCATGGACACCACATGTCACAACAACCAAACTTCAGACACAAGAGGAGTGTAGCGAGCACAAATCATTGGGGGTCATGGGGACACGCAAGGCCAACACCATGACCTGAACATTTGAAAACATTTATGCAAAGTCCCTTTGTTAGGAAATTATCTCACGGTGGCCTTGTGTCCACCCACACAATTCAAACAATGTAGGCAGCTATGCATTCGTGGGAAAAGGTGGTGCTCAACATTGATGTGCTCTATGCGTGAGTGGTACATGGCATCGTTCTCAAGGGCTTTCTGCTCTGGTTATCACAATGTGTGATGATGTAGCGAATAGGAACACCGAGCTGTTGTCGCAAGTGACACAGCTACGCAACCTCACAAATACCTGTGCCAAGTACAACAAACTTGGCTGCACTTGAGCTCCTTGCAACATGACATTGTTCACCACTTTTACAGGAGACAACCATGCCTCTAATAAAGAAAATGTAAATTTTATGAGTGTCTGAAATCATGAGTCCACTGAGTAGGTAGTCCCATTGTGCATCCACCTGCCAATCGCCATGATGAGGAATGCGCTTTGGAGAGTTGCATTACCGAACTTTTTCAGCTCCGTCACCAGGTAGGTGAGGATGTGATGGACATGTCTTGTTCCCTTGTCTGTCACTAAAATGGAGTCCCGCATGGAGCGTCATCTTGGGACATTCAAGGATGTTTGCTTGACGGTTGTCAATGGATTGAGAATTGGCAGTCACGTACTCTACTCCACTATCTTGGTGTCTCAACATCCACTTCTATTCCCCATCTTGGTGCGAACTGGTTGCGCAGTGGTGCGAACTGGTTGCGGAGTGGTGCGAACTGGTTGCGGATTGGTGCCAACTGGTTGCGGAGTGGTGCGAACTGGTTGCGGTTTCGTACGAACCGGTTGCGGAGTGGTCCGAAGTGGTTGCCGAGTGGTGCGAACTGGTTGCGGAGTGGTGCAAACTGGCTGCGGAGTGGTGCGAACTGGTTGCGGAGTGGTGCCAACTGGTTGCAGCGTGGTGCGAACTGCTTGCAGAGTGGTGCGAACTGGTTGCGGAGTGGTGCCAACTGGTTGCAGCGTGGTGCGAACTGCTTGCAGAGTGGTGCGAACTGGTTGCGGAGTGGTGCCAACTGGTTGCAGCGTGGTGCGAACTGCTTGCAGAGTGGTGCGAACTGGTTGCGGAGTGGTGCCAACTGGTTGCAGCGTGGTGCGAACTGCTTGCAGAGTGGTGCGAACTGGTTGCGGAGTGGTGCCAACTGGTTGCAGCGTGGTGCGAACTGCTTGCAGAGTGGTGCGAACTGGTTGCGGAGTGGTGCCAACTGGTTGCAGCGTGGTGCGAACTGCTTGCAGAGTGGTGCGAACTGGTTGCGGAGTGGTGCCAACTGGTTGCAGCGTGGTGCGAACTGCTTGCAGAGTGGTGCGAACTGGTTGCGGAGTGGTGCCAACTGGTTGCAGCGTGGTGCGAACTGCTTGCAGAGTGGTGCGAACTGGTTGCGGAGTGGTGCCAACTGGTTGCAGCGTGGTGCGAACTGCTTGCAGAGTGGTGCGAACTGGTTGCGGAGTGGTGCCAACTGGTTGCAGCGTGGTGCGAACTGCTTGCAGAGTGGTGCGAACTGGTTGCGGAGTGGTGCCAACTGGTTGCAGCGTGGTGCGAACTGCTTGCAGAGTGGTGCGAACTGGTTGCGGAGTGGTGCCAACTGGTTGCAGCGTGGTGCGAACTGCTTGCAGAGTGGTGCGAACTGGTTGCGGAGTGGTGCCAACTGGTTGCAGCGTGGTGCGAACTGCTTGCAGAGTGGTGCGAACTGGTTGCGGAGTGGTGCCAACTGGTTGCAGCGTGGTGCGAACTGCTTGCAGAGTGGTGCGAACTGGTTGCGGAGTGGTGCCAACTGGTTGCAGCGTGGTGCGAACTGCTTGCAGAGTGGTGCGAACTGGTTGCGGAGTGGTGCCAACTGGTTGCAGCGTGGTGCGAACTGCTTGCAGAGTGGTGCGAACTGGTTGCGGAGTGATGCGAACTGGTTGCGGAGTGGTGCGAACTGGTTGCGGCTTGGTGCGAACTGGTTGCGGGGTGGTGCGAACCGGTTGCAGAGTGGTGCGAACCGGTTGCAGAGTGGTGCGAACTGATTGCGGAGTGGTGCGAACTGGTTGCGGAGTGGTACGAACTGGTTGAGGAGTGGTGCGAACTGGTTGCGGAGTGGTGCGAACTCGTTGCGGAGTGGTGCGAACTGGTTGCGGAGTGGTGCGAACTGGTTGCGGAGTTGTGCAAACTGGTTGCGGAGTGGTGCGAGCTGGTTGCGGAGTGGTGCAAACTGGTTGCGAAGTGGTGCAAACTGGTTGCGGAGTGGTACAAACTGGTTGCGGAGTAGTGCGACCTAGTTGCAGAGTGGTGCGAACTGTTTGCCGAGTGGTACGAACGGGCTGCAGAGTGGTGCCAACTGGTTGTGGAGTGGTGTGAACTGGTTGCAGAGTGGTGCGAACTGGTTGCGGGGTGGTGCGAACTGGTTGCGGAGTGGTGCGAACCGGTTGCAGAGCAGTGCGAAATGGTTGCAGAGTGGTGCGAACTGGTTGCGGATTGGTGCGAACTGGTTGAGGAGTGGTGCGAACTGGTTGCGGAGTGGTCCGAACTGGTTGCGGAGTGGTGCGAACTGGTGCAGAGTGGTGCGAACTGGTTGCGGAGTGGTCCGAACTGGTTGCGGAGTGGTGCGAACTGGTGCAGAGTGGTGCGAACTGGTTGCGGAGTGGTCCGAACTGGTTGCGGAGTGGTGCGAACTGGTGCAGAGTGGTGCGAACTGGTTGCGGAGTGGTCCGAACTGGTTGCGGAGTGGTGCGAACTGGTGCAGAGTGGTGCGAACTGGTTGCGGAGTGGTCCGAACTGGTTGCGGAGTGGTGCGAACTGGTGCAGAGTGGTGCGAACTGGTTGCGGAGTGGTCCGAACTGGTTGCGGAGTGGTGCGAACTGGTGCAGAGTGGTGCGAACTGGTTGCGGAGTGGTCCGAACTGGTTGCGGAGTGGTGCGAACTGGTGCAGAGTGGTGCGAACTGGTTGCGGAGTGGTCCGAACTGGTTGCGGAGTGGTGCGAACTGGTGCAGAGTGGTGCGAACTGGTTGCGGAGTGGTCCGAACTGGTTGCGGAGTGGTGCGAACTGGTGCAGAGTGGTGCGAACTGGTTGCGGAGTGGTCCGAACTGGTTGCGGAGTGGTGCGAACTGGTGCAGAGTGGTGCGAACTGGTTGCGGAGTGGTCCGAACTGGTTGCGGAGTGGTGCGAACTGGTGCAGAGTGGTGCGAACTGGTTGCGGAGTGTTGCGAACCGGTCGCGGAGTGCTGCGAACTGGTTGCGGAGTGTTGCAAGCTGGTTGCGGAGTGGTGCGAACTGGTTGCGGAGTGGTGCGAACTGGTTGCGGAGTGGTGCGAACTGGTTGCGGAGTGGTGCGAACTGGTTGCGGAGTGGTGCGAACTGGTTGCGGAGTGATGCAAACTAGTTGCGGAGTGGTACGAAACGGTTGCAGAGTGGTGCGAACTGGTTGCAGAGTGGTGCAAATTGGCTGCGGAGTGGTACGAACTGGTTGAGGAGTGGTGCAAACTGGTTGCGGAGTGGTGCAAACTGGTTGCGGAGTGGTGCGAACTGGTTGCGGAGTGGTGCAAACTGGTTGCGGAGTTGTGCAAACTGGGTGCGGAATGGTGGGAGCTCGTTGCGGAGTGGTGGAAACTGGTTGCGAAGTGGTGCAAACTGGTTGCGGAGTGGTAAAAACTGGTTGCGGAGTAGTGTGAACTAGTTGCGGAGTGGTGCGAACTGTTTGCCGAGTGGTGCGAACGGGCTGCAGAGTGGTGCCAATTGGTTGTGGAGTGGTGTGAACTGGTTGCAGAGTGGTGCGAACTGGTTGCGGGGTGGTGCGAACTGGTTGCGGAGTGGTGCGAACCGGTTGCAGAGTAGTGCGAACTGGTTGCAGAGTGGTGCGAACTGGTTGCGGAGTGGTGCAAACTAGTTGCGGACTGGTGCGAACGGGCTAGGGAGTGGTGCGAACTGGTTGCGGATTGGTACGAACTGGTTGCAGAGTGGTGCGAACTGGTTGCGGAGTGGTGCAAACTAGTTGCGGACTGGTGCGAACGGGCTAGGGAGTGGTGCGAACTGGTTGCGGATTGGTACGAACTGGTTGCAGAGTGGTGCGAACTGGTTGCGGAGTGGTGCAAACTAGTTGCGGACTGGTGCGAACGGGCTAGGGAGTGGTGCGAACTGGTTGCGGATTGGTACGAACTGGTTGCAGAGTGGTGCGAACTGGTTGCGGAGTGGTGCAAACTAGTTGCGGACTGGTGCGAACGGGCTAGGGAGTGGTGCGAACTGGTTGCGGATTGGTACGAACTGGTTGCAGAGTGGTGCGAACTGGTTGCGGAGTGGTGCAAACTAGTTGCGGACTGGTGCGAACGGGCTAGGGAGTGGTGCGAACTGGTTGCGGATTGGTACGAACTGGTTGCAGAGTGGTGCGAACTGGTTGCGGAGTGGTGCAAACTAGTTGCGGACTGGTGCGAACGGGCTAGGGAGTGGTGCGAACTGGTTGCGGATTGGTACGAACTGGTTGCAGAGTGGTGCGAACTGGTTGCGGAGTGGTGCAAACTGGTTGCGGATTGGTGCGAACTGGTTACAGAGTGGTGCGAACTGGCTGCGGAGTGGTGCGAACTGGTTGCGGAGTGGTGCGAACTGGTTGCGGAGTGGTGCGAACTGGTTGCGGTGTGGTGCAAACTGGTTGTGGAGTGGTGCAAAGTGGTTGCGGAATAGTGCAAAATAATTGCGGACTGGTGCGAACGGGCTGGGGAGTGGTGCGAACTGGTTGCGGATTGGTGCGAACTGGTTGCAGAGTGGTGCGAACTGGTTGCGGAGTGGTGCAAACTGGTTGCGGATTGGTTCGAACTGGTTGCGGAGTGGTGCGAACTGGTTGTGCATATGATGTATCGCATGCGCCTATGGTTTATCTCATGCGCCTATGGTGTATCTCAAGTGCCTATGGTGTATCTCATGCACCTACGGTGTATCTCATGTGTCTATGGTGTATCTCATGCGCCTATGGTGTATCTCATGCACCTATGGTGTATCTCATGTACCTATGGTGTATCTCATGTTCCTATGGTGTATCGCATGCGCCTATAGTGTATTTCATGTGCATATGGTGTATCTCATGTGCCTTTGGTCTATCTCATGTGCCTATGGTGTATCTCATGTGCCTATGGTGTATCTCATGCACCCATGGAGTATCTTATTCGCCTATGATGTATCTTATGCGCCGATGGTGTATCTTATGCCCCTATGGTGTATCTCATGCGCATATGGTGTATCTCATGTGCATATGGTGTATCTCATGTGCCTATGGTGTATCTCAGGTGCATATGGTGTATCTCATGTGCCTATGGTGTATCTCATGTGCCTATGGTGTATCTCATGTGCCTATTGTGTATCTCATGTGCCTATGATGTATTGCATGCGCATATGATGTATCTCATGTTCCTATGGTGTATCGAATGTGCCTATGGTATATCCCATGTATCTATGGTGTACCTCATGTGCCTACGGTGTATCTCATGTGCCTATGGTGTATCTCGAATGCCTATGGTGTATCTCATGCGCCTATGGTGTTTCGAATATGCCTATGGTGTATCTCATGCACCTATGGTGTGTACGATGTGTCTATGGTGTATCTCATGTGCCTATGGTGTATCTCGAATGCCTATGGTGGATCTCATGCGCCTATGGTGTTTCGAATGTGCCTATGGTGTATCTCATGTATCTATGGTGTACCTCATGTGCCTACGGTGTATCTCATGTGCCTATGGTGTATCTCGAATGCCTATGGTGTATCTCATGCGCCTATGGTGTTTCGAATATGCCTATGGTGTATCTCATGCACCTATGGTGTGTACGATGTGTCTATGGTGTATCTCATGTGCCTATGGTGTATCTGATGCACCTATGGTGTTTCTCATGTACCCATTGTGTATCTCATGTGCCTATGGTGTATCACATGCGCCTATGGTGTATGTCATGTGCATATGGTGTATCTCATGTGCCTATGGTATATCTCATGTGCTTATGGTGTATCTCATGTGCCTATGGTGTATCTCATGCACCCATGGTGTATCTCATGTGCCTATGGTGTATCTCATGTACCTATGGTGTATAGCATGTGCCTATGGTGTATCTCATGTGCATATGGTGTATCTCATGTGCCTATGGTGTATCACATGTGCCTATGGTGTATCGCATGCGCCTATGGTGTATTTCATACGTGTATGGTGTATCTCGTGTGCCTATAGTGTATCGCATGTGCCTATTGTGTATCTCATGTGCCTTAGAGTATGTCATGTGCCTATGGTGTATCTCATGTGCCTATGGTATATCTCATGCGCCTATGGTGTATCTCATGCGCACATGGTGTATCTCATGTGCCTATGGTGTATCTCAGATACCTATGGTGTATCTCATGTGTCTATGGTGTATCTCATGCGCCTATGGTGTATCTCATGTACATATGGTGTATCTCATGTACCTATGGTGTATCTCATGTGTCTATGGTGTATCGCATGCGCCTATGGTGTGTCTCATGTGCATATGATGTATCTCATGTGCCTATGGTGTATCTCATGTGCATATGGTGTATCTCATGTGCCTATGGTGTATCTTATGCACCCATGGTGTATCTCATGCGCCTATGGTGTATCTCATGCACCTATCGTGTATCTTATGCGCCTATGGTGTATCTCATGTGCCTATGGTGTATCTCATGTGCATATGGTGTATCTCATGTGCCTATGGTATATCTAATGTGCCTATGGTGTTTCTCATGCGCCTATTGTGTATATCATGTGCCTATGGTATATCTTATGTGCCTATGGTGTATGTCATGTGCCCATGGTGTATCGCATGTGCCTGTAATGTATCTCATGCGCCTATGGTGTATCTGATGTGTGATATGGTGTATCTCATGCAGCTATGGTGTATCTCATGCGCCTATGGTGTATCTCATGCGCATGTGGTATATCTCATGCGCCTATGGTGTATCTCATGCAATTATGGTGTATCTCATGTGCCTATGGTGTATCTCATGTGCCTATGGTGTATCTCATATTCCTATGGTGTATCTCATGTGCCTATGGTGTATCTCATGTGCCTATGGTGTATCTCATGTGCTTATGGTATACCACATGTACTCATGGTGTGTCTCATGCACATAGGATGTATCTCGTGCGCCTATGGTGTATCTCATGCACCTATGGTGTATCTCATGCGCCTATGGTGTATGTCATGTGCTTATGGTGTGTCTCATGTGCCTATGGTGTATCTCATATACATATGGTGTATCTCATGTGCCTATAGCGTATCTCATGCGCCTATGGTGTATCTCATGGGCCTATGGTGTATCTCATGCGCCTATGGTGTATCTCATGCGCCTATGGTGTACCTCATGCGCATATGGTGTATCTCATGCACCTATGGTATATGTCATGTGCCTATGGTGTATCTCATGTGCATATGGTGTATCTCATGTGCCTATGGTTTATCTCACATGCCTATGATGTATCTCTTGCGCCTATGGTGTATCTCATGTGCCTATGGTGTATATCATGCGCATATGGTATATCTCATGTACATATGGTGTATCTCATGTACCTATTATATATCTAATGTGCCTATGGTGTATCTCATGTGCCTATGGTATATCTCATGCACCTATGGTGTATCTCATGTACCTATGGTGTATCTCATGTGCCTATGGTGTATGTCATGTACCCATGGTGTATCTCATGCGCCTATGGTGTATCTCATGTGCATATGGTATATCTCATGTACCTATGGTGTATCTCATGCGCCTATGGTGTATCTCATGCGCCTGTGGTGTATCTCATGCGCCTATGGTGTATCTCATGCGCCGATGGTGTATCGCATGTACCTATTGTGTATCTCATACGCCTATGGTGTATCTCATGCGCCTATGGTGTATCTCATGTGCATATGGTATATCTCATGTACCTATGGTGTATCTCATGCGCCTTTGGTGTATCTCATGCGCCTATGGTGTAACTCATGTACCTGTGGTGTATCTCATGTGCATATGGTGTATCCCATGCTCCTATGGTGTATCTCATGTGCCCATGGTGTATCTCATGCGTATATGGTGTATCTCATGTACCCATGGTGTATCGCATGTGCCTATGGTGTATCTCATGCGCCTATGGTGTATCTGATGTGTGCTATGGTGTATGCCATGCGCCTATGGTGTATCTCATGCGCATATGGTGTATCTCATGCGCCTATGGTGTATCTCATGCACCTATGGCGTATCACATACACCTATGGTGCATCGCACATGCTTATGGTGTATCTCATGTGCCTATGGTGTATCTCATGTGCCTATGGTGTATCTCATGTGCCTATGGTGTATCTCATGCGCCTGTGGTGTTTCTCATGTGCCTATGGTATACCACATGTGCCTACGGTGTATCTCATGCACATGTGATGTATCTCATGCGCCTATGGTGTGTCTCATGCACCTTTGGTGTATCTCATGCGCCTATGGTGTATCTCATGTGCATATGTTGTGTCTCATTTGCCTATGGTGTATCGCATGTACATATGGTGTATCTCATATATCTATGGTGTATCTCATGTGCCTATGGCGTATGTCATGCGCATACGGTGTATCTCATGCGCCTATGGTGTATCTCATGCGCCTATGGAGTATCTCATGTGCTAATGGTTTATCTCATGCGCCAATGGTGTATCGCATGCACCTATGGTATCTGTCATGTGCCTATGGTGTATCTCATGCGCATATGGTGTATCTTATGTGCCTATGGTGTATCTTATATGCCTATGGTGTATCTCATGCGCCTATGGTGTATCTCATGTACCTATGGTGTATCTCATGCACCTTTGGTGTATCTCATGTACCTATGGTGTATCTCATGCACATATGGTGTATCTCATGTGCCTATGGTGTATCCCATGCGCATGTGGTGTATCTCATGTGCATATGGTGTATCTCATGTGCCTATGGTGTATCTCATGTGCATATGGTGTATCTCACGTGCCTATGGTGTATCTCATGCACCCATGGTGTATCTCATGCGCCTATGGTGTATCTCATGCGCCTATGGTGTATCTTATGCGCCTACGGTGTATATCATGTGAATATTGTGTATCTCGTGTGCCTCTGGTGTATCTCATGTGCTTATGTTGTATGTAATGTGCCTATTATATTTCTCATGCGCCTATGGTGTATCTCATGTACCTATGGTATATCTCATGTGCCTGTGCTGTATCTCATGTGCCCATGGTGTCTTGCATGTGCCTGTGGTGTATAGCATGTGCCTATGGTGTATCGGATGTGTGCTATGGTGCATCTCATGCGCCTATGGTGTATCCCATGCACCTATGGTGTATCTCATGCGCATATGGTGTATCTCATGCGCCTATGGTGTATCTCATGCGCCTATGGTGTATCTCATGTGCCTCTGGTGTATCTCATGTGCCTATGGTGTATCTCATATGCCTGTGGTGAATCTCATGCGCCTATGGTGTATCTCATGCGCGTATGGCGTGTCTCATGTGCCTATGGTGTGTCTCATATGCCTATGGTGTATCTCATGCGCCTATGGTGTATCTCATGCACCTTTGGTGTATCTTATGCGCCTATGGTGTATCTCATGTGCCTATGGTGTATCTCACGTGCCTATGATATATCTTATGCACCTATGGCGTATCTCATGCGCCTATGGTGTATCTCATGTGCATATGGTGTATCTCATGTACCTATGGTGTATCTTATGTGTCTATGGTGTATCTCATGCACCTATGGCGTATCTCATGCACCTATGGTGTATCTCATGTACCTATGCTGTATCTCATGTGCCTATGGTGTATCGCATGTGCCTATGGTGTACCTCATGTGCATATGGTGTATCTCATGTGCCTATGGTGGATCTCATGTGCCTATGGTGTATCTCATGTGCCTCTGGTGTATCTCATGCACCCATGGTGTACCTCATGCACACAACTCCGGGACAACTCTGGCACAAATCTGGCACAACTCTCGCAGAACTCTGGCACGACTCTTGCACAACCCTGGCACAAATCTGGCACAGCTCTGGCACAACACTGGCACAACTCTGGCACAAATCTGGCACAACTCTGGCACAACTCTG
>SZWC01012753.1:20938-32646 GCA_023375785.1 Penium margaritaceum | reverse complement strand
CATGTGCATATGGTATATCTCATGCGCCTATGGTGTATCTCATGCGCCTATGGTGTATCTCATGCGCCTATGCTGTATCTCATGTACCTATGGTGTATCTCATGTGCCTATGGTGTATCTCATGTGCCTATGGCATATCTCATGCACCTATGGTGTATCTCATGCGCCTATGGTGTATCTCATGTGCCTAAAGTATATCGCATGTGCATATGGTGTTTCTCATGTGCCTATGGTGTATCTCATGTGCCTATGGTGTATCTCATGTGCCTATGGTGTATCTTATGCGCCTATGTTGTATCTCGTGCGTCTATGGTGTATCTCATGCGCCTATGGTGTATCTCATGCACCCATGTTGTATCTCATGTGTTTATGGCATATCTCATGCGCCTACGGTGTATTTTATGCACCTATGATGTATATCATGTACCTATGGTGTATCTCACGTGTCTATGGTGTATCGCATGCACCTATGGTGAATCTCATGTGCATATGGTGTATCTGATGTGCCCATGGTGTATCTCATGTGCCTATGGTGTATCTCATGTGCCTATTGTGTATCGCATGCGCCCATTGTGTATCTCATCCACCTATTGTGTATCTCATGCGCCTATGGTGTATCTTATGCGCATATGGTGTATCTCACGTGCTTACAGTGTATCTCATGTGCCTATGGTGTATCTCATGTGCATGTGTAATGTGCGTATGGTGTATCTCATGTGCTATGGTATATCTCATGTGCCTACGGTACATCTCATGTGCATATGGTGTATCTCATGCGCCCATGGTGTATCTCATGTGCATATGGTGTATCTCCTGCACCTATGGTGTATTGCATGTGCCTATGGTGTATCTCATGTGCCTATGGTGTATCTCATGCGCCTATGGTGTATCTCATGTGCCTATGGTATATCTCATGTACATATGGTGTATCTCATGCGCCTATGGTGTATCTCATGCGCCTATGGTGTATCTCATGTACATATGGTGTATCTCATGTACCTATGGTGTATCTCATGCACCCACGGTGTATCTCATGTGCCCATGGTGTATCTCATGCGCCTATGGTGTATCTCATGTTCCCATGGTGTATCGCATGTGCCTATGGTATATCTCATGCGCCTATGGTGTATCTGATTTGTGCTATGGTGTATGCCATGCGCTTATGCTGTATCTCGTGCGCCAATGGTGTATCTCATGCGCCTATGATGTATCCCATGCACCTATGGTGTATCGCATGTTCCTATGGTGTATTGCATGTGCCCATGGTGTATCTCATGTGCCTATGGTGTATCTCATGTGCCTTTGGTGTATCTCATGTGCCTATGATGTATCTCATGTGCCTATGGTGTATCTCATGTGCCTATGGTATATCTCATGTACATATGGTGTATCTCATGCGCCTATGGTGTATCTCATGCGCCTATGGTGTATCTCATGTACATATGGTGCATCTCATGTACCTATGGTGTATCTCATGCACCCACGGTGTATCTCATGTGCCCATGGTGTATCTCATGCGCCTATGGTGTATCTCATGTTCCCATGGTGTATCGCATGTGCCTATGGCATATCTCATGCGCCTATGGTGTATCTGATTTGTGCTATGGTGTATGCCATGCGCCTATGGTGTATCTCGTGCGCCTATGGTGTATCTCATGCGCCTATGATGTATCCCATGCACCTATGGTGTATCGCATGTGCCTATGGTGTATTGCATGTGCCCATGGTGTATCTCATGTGCCTATGGTGTATCTCATGTGCCTTTGGTGTATCTCATGTGCCTATGATGTATCTCATGCACCTATGGTGTATCTCATGTGCCTATGGTGTACCACATGTGCCTATGGTGTATCTCATGCACATATGATGTATCTCATGCGCCTATGGTGTATCTCATGCACCTATGGTGTATCTCATGCGCCAATGGTGTATCTCACGTGCTTATGGTGTGTCCCACGTTCCTATGGAGTATCTCATGTACCTATGGTGTATCTCATATATCTATGGTGTATCTCATGTGCCTATGGCGTATCTCATGGGCATATGGTGTATCTCATGCGCCTATGGTGTATTTCATGCACCTATGGTGTATCTCATGCGCCTATGGTGTATCTCATGCACAAATGGTGTATCGCATGCGCCTATGGTGTATGTCATGTCCCTATGGTGTATCTCATGCGCCTATGGTTTATGTCATGTGCCTATGGTGTATCTCATATGCCTATGGTGTATCTCATGTACATATGGTGTATCTCATGTGCCTATGGTTGATCTCATGCACATATGGTGTATCTCATCTACATATGGTCTATCTCACGCACATATGGTGTATCTCATGTGCCTATGGTGTATCTCATATGCCTATGGTGTACCTAATGCACATATGGTGTATCTTATGAGCGCATTGTGTATCTCATGCACCTATGGTGTATCTCATGTGCATATGGTGTATCTCATGTGCCTACGGTGTATCTCATGCGCCTATGGTGTATCTCATGAAGCTATGGTGTATCTCATGTGCCTATGGTGTATCTCATGCGCCTATGATGTGCCTCATGTGCCTATGGTGTATCGCATGTACCTTTGGTGTATCTCATGTTCCTATTGTGTATATCATGTTTCTATGGTATATCTCATGTGCCTATGGTGTATCTCATGTTCCTATGGTGTATATCATGCGCATATGGTGTATCTCATGCGCCTACGGAGTATCTCATGCACCCATGGTGCATCTCATGTATCTATGGTGTATCTCATGCGCCTATGGTGTATCTCATGCACCTATGGTGTATCTCATGTACCTATGGTGTATCTCATGTACCTATGGTGTATCACATGCGCCTATGGTGTATATAATGTGCATACGGTGTATCTCATGTGCCTATGGTGTATCTCATGTGCCTATGGTGTATCTCATGTACCTATGGTGTATCACATGAGCCCATGGTTTATCTCATGCGCCTATGGTGTTTCTCATGCGCCTATGGTGTATCTGATGCGCTTATGGTGTATCTCATGTGCCTATGGTGTATGTCATGTGCCTATTTTGCATCTCATGTGCCTATTGTGTATGTAATGTGCATATGGTATATCTCATGCGCCTATGGTGTATGTCATGTCCCTGTGGTAGATCTCATGTACCTACGGTGTATCTCATGCGCCTACGGTGTAGCTCATGCGCCTATGGTGTATCTCATGTGCCTATGGCGTATCGCATGTACCTAAGGTGTATCTCATCCGCCTATGGTGTATCTCATGTGACTATAGTGTATCTCATATGCCTATGGTGTATCTCATGTGCATATGGTGTATCTCATGTGCCTATGGTGTATCTCATCCACCTATGTTGTATCTCATGCACTTATGGTGTGTCTCATGCGCCTATGGTGTATCTCATGTGCCTATGGTGTATGTGATACTCCTATGGTGTATCTCATGTACCTATGGTGTATCACATGTACCTATGGTGTATCTCATGCACCTATGGTTTATCTCATGTGCCTATGGTGTACCTCATATACCTATGGTGTATCTCATGTGCTCATTATGTATCTCATGCACCTATGGTGTATCTCATGTGCCTATGGTGTATCTCATGCGCCTATGGTGTATCTCATGTGCCTATGGTGTATCTCATTTGCCTATGGCTTATCTCATGCGCCTATTGTGTACCCATGCGCCTGTGGTGTATCTCATGTGCATATGGTATACCACATGTCCCCATGGTGTGTCTCATGCACGTACGATGTATCTCATGCGCCTGTGGTGTATCTCATGCACCTATTGTATATCTCATGCGCCTATGGTGTATCCGACGTACCTATGGTGTATCTCATGTGTCTATGGTGAATCTCATGTGCCTATGGTGTATCTCATATACCTATGGTGTATCTCATGTGCCTATGGCGTATCTCATGTGCCTATGGTGTATCTCATGCGCCTATGGTGTATCTCATGCACCTATGGCGTATCTCATGCGCCTATAGTGTATCTCATGCCTATATGGTGTATCTCATGCGCCTATGGTGTATGTCATGTGCCTATGGTGTATCTCATGTGCATATGGTGTATCTCATGTCCCTGTGGTGTATCTCATATGCCTATGGTGTATCTCTTGTGCCTATGGTGTATCTCATGTGCCTATGGTGTATCTCATGAACCTATGGTGTATCTCATGTACCTATGGTGTATCTCATGCGCACATGGTATATCTCATGTGCCTATGGTGTATCTCATCTGCCGATGGTATATCTAATGCACCTATGGTGTATCTCATATGCCTATGGTGTATCTCATGCGCCTATGGTGTATCGCATGTACCTATGGTGTATCTCATGTGCCTAATGTGTATCCTATGTGCCTGTGGTGTATCTCATGCGCCTATGGTGTATCTCATGCCCCTATGGTGTATCTCATGTGCCTATGGTATATCGCATGTGCATATGGTGTTTCTCTTGTGCCTATGGTGTATCGCATGTACCTATGGTGTGTCTCATGTGCCTATGGTGTATCTCATGCGCCTATGGTGTATCTCATGTGCATATGGTGTATGTCATGCGCCTATGGTGTATCTCATGCACCCATATTGTATCTCACGTGTCTATGGCATATCTCATTTGCCTATGGTGTATGCACCTATGATGTATCTCATGTACCCAAGGTGTATCTCATGTGCCTATGGTGTATGGCATGCACCTATGGTGTATCTCATGTGCATATGGTGCATCTGATGTGCCTATGCTGTATCTCATGTGCCTATGGTGTATCTCCTGTGCCTATGGTGTATCTCATGCACAAATGGTGTATCTCATGCGCCTATGGTGTATCTCATGCGCCTATGGTGTATCTTATGCGCCAATGGTGTATCTCATGTACTTTTGGTGTATCTCATGTGCCTATGGTGTATCTCATGTGCCTATGGTGTATGTAATGTGCCTGTGGTGTATCTCATGTGCTATGGTATATCTCGTGTGCCTATGGTACATCTCATGTGCCTATGGTGTATCTCATGCGCCCATGGTGTATCTCATGTGCCTATGTTGTATCTCATGCACCTACGGTGTATCGCATGTGCCTATGGTGTATCTCATACGCCTATGGGGTATCTCATGCACATATGGTGTATCTCATGTGCCTATGGTACATATCATGTACCTATGGTGTATCTCATGCGCCTACGGTGTATCTCATGCGCCTATGGTGTATCTCATGTACCTATGGTGTATTGCATGTGCCTATGGTGTATCTCATGCGCCTATGGTGTATCTCATGTCCCTATGGTGTATCTCATGCGCCTATGGTGTATCTCATGTACCCATGGTGTATCGCATATGCCTATGGTGTATCGCATGCGCCTATTGTGTATCTGATGTGTGCTATGGTGTATGTCATGCGCATATGGTGTATCTCATGTGCCTATGGTGTATCTCATGCGCGTATGGTGTATCTCATGTCCCTATGGTGTATCTCATGCGCCTATGGTGTATCTCATGTACCCATGGTGTATCGCATGTGCCTATGGAGTATCGCATGCACCTATTGTGTATCTGATGTGTGCTATGGTGTATGTCATGCACCTATGGTGTATCTTATGCGCCTATGGTGTATCTCATGCGCCTATGGTGTATCCCGTGCACCTATGGTGTATCGCATGTGCCTGTGGTGTATCGCATGTGCCTATGGTGTATCTAATGTGCCTATGGTATATCTCATGTACCTATGGTATATCTCATGTGCCTATGGTGTATCTCATGCACCTATGGTGTATCTCATGTGCCCATGGTGTAACACATGTGCCTATGGTGTATCTCATGCACATATGATGTATCTCATGCGCCTATGGTGTATCTCATACACCTATGGTGTATCTCATGTGCCTATGGTGTATCGCATGTGCCTATGGTGTGTCTCATGTGCCTATTGTGTATCTCATGTACCTATGGTGTATCTCATATATCTATGGTGTAATTCATTTGCCTATGGCGTATCTCATGCGCATATGGTGTATCTCATGTGCATATGGTGTATCTCATGCGCCTATGGTGTATCTCTGCGCCAATGGTGTATCTCATGCGCCTATGGTGTATGTCATGTGCCTATGGTGTATCTCATGCGCCTATGGTGTATCTCATGTGCCTATGGTGTATCTCATATGCCTATGGTGTGTCTCATGCGCCTATGGTGTATCTCATGTGCCTATGGTTTATCTCATGTACCTATGGTGTATCTCATGTACCTATGGTGTATCTCATGCGCATATGGTGTATCTCATGTGCATATGGTGTACCTCATGTGCCTATGGTGTACCAAATGTGCATATGGTGTATCTCATGCGCCTTTGGTGTATCTCATGCACCTATGGTGTATCTCATGTGCATATGGTGTATCTCATGTGCCTATTGTGTATCTCATGCGCCTATGGTGTATCTCATGTACCTATGGTGTATGTCATGTGCGTACGGTGTATCTCATACGCCTATGATGTATCTCATGTGCTTATGGTATATCGCATGTGCCTATGGTGTATCTCACGTGCCTATGGTGTATCTCATGTGCCTATGGTATATCTCATGTGCCTATGGTGGATCTAATGTACCTATGGTGTATCTCATGCACCTATGGTGTGTCTCATGCGCCTATGGTGTATCTCATGCACCTATAGTGCATCTCATGTGTCTATGGTGTATCTCATGCGCCTATGGTGTATCTCATGCACCTATGGTGTAACTCATGTACCTATGGTGTATCTCATGTACCTATGGTGTATTACATGCGCCTATGGTGTATCTAACGTGCATATGGTGTATCTCATATGCCTATGGTGTATCTCATGTGCCTATGGTGTATCTCATGTACCGATGGTGTATCACATGCGCCCACGGTGTATCTCATGCGCCCATGGTGTATCTCATGCACCTATGGTGTATCTTATGCGCCTATGGTGTTTCTCATGTACCTATGGTGTATCTCATGTGCCTATGGTGTATCTCATGTGCCTATGGTGTATCTCATGTGCCTATGGTGTTTGTAATGTACCTATGGTGTATCTCATGCACCTATGGTGTATCTCATGTGCCTATGGTAGATCTCATGTGCCCATGGTGTATCTCATGCGCCTATGGTGTATCTTATGTGCCTATGGTATATCTCATGCGCCTATGGTGCATCGCATGTACATAGGGTGTATCTCATCTGCCTATGGTGTATCTCATGTGCCTATGGTGTATCTCATATGCCTATGGTTTATCTCATGTGCATATGGTGTATCCCATGTGCCTATGGTATATCTCATGCGCCTATATTGTATCTCGTGCGCTTATGGTGTATCTCATCCGCCTATGGTGTATCTCATGTGCCTATGGTGTATGTGATACGCCTATGGTGTATCTCATGTACCTACGGTGTATCGCATATGCGTATGGTGTATCTCATGCACCTATGGTATATCTCATGTGCCTATGGTGTATCTCATATGCCTATGGTGTATCTCATGTACTTATGATGTATATCATGCAGCTATGGTGTATCTCATGTGCCTATGGTGTATCTCATGCACCTATGGTGTATCTCATATGCCTATGGTGTATCTCATGTGCTTATGGCGTATCTCATGCGCCTATTGTGAATCTCATGTGCGTATGGTGTATCGCATGTGCCTATGGTGTATCACATGTGCCTATGGTGTATCCAACGCGCCTATGGTGTATCTCATGTGGCTATGGTGTATCGCATGCGCTTATAGTGTTTTGCATGCACTTATGGTGTATCTCATGCGCCTATGGTGTATATCATGTGCCTATGGTATATCTCATGTGCCTAAAGTGTATCTCATGCACCTGTGGTGTATCTCATGTGCCTATGGTGTACCTCAAGTGCCTGTGGTGTATCTCATATGCCTATGGTATATCTCATGTGCATATGGTGTATCGCATGTGCCTATGGTGTATCTCATGTACGTATGGTGTATCTCATGCGTCTATGGTGTATCTCATGTGCCGATGCTTTGTCTCATGTACCTATCATGTATCTCATGCGCATTTGGTTTATCTCGTGCACCTGTGGTGTATCTCATGTGATTATGATGTATCTCATGCACCTATGGTCTATATCATGTGCCTATGGTGTATCTCATGCGCCTATGGTGTATCTCATGTGCCTATGGTGTATCTCATGTTCCTATGGCGTATCTCATGCGCCTGTTGTGTATCTCATGTACGTATGGTGTATCTCATGTGCCTATGGTGTAACATATGCACATATGGTGTATCTAATGCGGCTATGGTGTATCTCATGTGCCGATGGTGTATCTCATGCGCCTATGGTGTATCGCATGTGCTTATGGTGTATCTCATGCGCCTATGGTGTATCTCATGTGCCTATGGTTAATCTCATGTGCCTATGGTGTATCTCATGTGCCTATGGGATATCTCATGTGCCTATGTTGTATCTCATGCGCCTGTGGTGTATCTCATGTGCCTATGGTGTACCTCATGCGCGTGTGGTGTATCTTATGTGCCTATGGTGTATCTCATGTGTATATGGTGTATCGCATGTGCCTATGGTGTATCTCATGTACCTATGGTGTATCGCTTGTGCCTATGGTATATCTCATGCCCCTTTGGTGTATGTTTTGTGCCTATAGTGTATCTCATGCGCCTATGGTGTATCTCATGTGCCTATGGGGTATCTTGTTTGCCTATGGTGTATCTCATGTGCCTATGGTGTATCTCATGAGCCTATGGTGTATCTCATGCGCCTATGGTGTATCTCATGTGTATATGGTGTATCTCATGTGCATACGGAATATCTCATGTGTCTATGGTGTATCTCATGTGCATATGGTGTATCTCATGTATGCTATGGTGTATCTCATGTGCCGTTGGTGTATCTCGTGTGCCTATGGTTTATCTCATGCACCTATGGTGTATCCCATGTGCCTATGGTGTATCTCATGTGCCTATGATGTATCTCATGGGCTCATGGTGTATCTCATTCTCCTATGGTGTATCTCATGCACATATGGTGTATCTCATGCACCTGTTGTGTATCTCATGTGTCTATGGAGTATCTCATGCGCATTTGGTGTATCGCATGCACCTATGGTGTATCTCATGTACCTATGGTGTATCTCATGTGCATATAGTGTATCACATGCGTCTATGGTGTATCTCATGTGCCTATGGTGTATCTCATGTGCCTATGGTGTATCTCATGCGCCCATGGTGTATCTCATGCACCTATGGTGTATCTCATGCGCCTAAGGTGTATCTTATGCGCCTATGGTGTATCTCATGTGCCTATGGTGTATCTCATGCGCCTATGGTGTATCTCATGTGCCTATGGTGTATCTGATACACCTATGGTGTATCTCATGCGCCTATCGTGTATCTCATGTACCTATGGTGTATCTCATGCACCTATGGTATATCTCATGTGCCTATGGTGTATCTCATGTGCCTATGGTGTTTGCAATGTGCCTATGGTGTATCTGATGCGCCTAAGGTGTATCGCATGTGCCTATGGTATATCTCATGTGCTTATGGTGTCTCTCATGCGCCTATGGTGTATCTCATGCGCCTATGGTGTATCTTATGCACCTCTGGTGTATCGCATTTTCCTATGGTGTATCTCATGCGCCTATGGTGTATCTTATATGCATATGGTTTATCTCATATGCCTATGGTGTATCTCATGTGCATGTGGTGTGTCTCATGTGCCTATGGTGTATCTCATGCGCCTATGGTGTATCTCATGTGCCTATGGTGTGTCTCATGCACCTATGGTGTATCTCATGTGCCTATGGTGTATCTGATGCGTATATGGTGTATCTCATGTGCCTATGGTGTATCTCACGTGCCTATGGTGCGAACTGGTTGTGGAGTGGTGTGAACTGGCTATGTTGACGACACATAGTGAAATTATTTGGTCATGGTCACTGAAATATGCCTACTTTGGATGGTCATTGTGCATGGTAGTCACACCGTGCCACTACTTATTGAAGGTATTTATTCTTGCTAGTCGGAAACTAGTGTTCCCAGACGATTGGTCCTCCCTCTGACCATTTGTGACTCGTCTTGTGAGTTATCAACGTTGACCACACAAAGTGAGTTTCTTTCGTCATGGTCAGTGACATATGCCTACTTTGGTTGGTCATTGTGCATGGTAGCCACACCGTGCCACTACTAATTTAAGGTCTTTGTACTTGGTACTTATCAGCTGGTATTCCCACTAGTTATTGAAGCTCTTTGTACTTGCTAGTCGATAACTAGTATTTCAAAACCATTGTTCCCCCCTTTGACCATTTGTGACTCGTATTATGAGTTGTCAACGTTGACCACACATAGTGAAATTCGTTGGTCATGGCTAGTGACATATGCCTACTTTGGGTGGTCAATGTGCATGGTAGCCACGACGTGCCACTACTTATTAAAGGTCTTTGTAAATGCTAGACGATAACTACTACTTCCTAACCATTATTCCCCCATCTGGCCATTTGTGACTCGTATTATGAGTTGTCAATGTTTACCACTCATAGTGAGATTCTTTGGACATGGTCATTGACATATGCCTACTTTGGTTGGTCATTGTGCATGGTAGCCACACCGTGCCACTACTAATTAAAGGTCTTTGTACTTGCTACTTAATAGCTGGTATTCCCAAACCGTTGTTCCCCCATCTGACCATTTGCGACTCATACTAAGAATTGTTAACGTTGACAACATATAGTTAAATTTTTGTGTCATGGTCAGTACCGTATGCCTACTTAGGTTGGTCATTGTGCATGGTAGCCACACCGTGCCACTTCTTATTGAAGGTCTTTGTACTTGCTAGTCAACTACCAGTATTTCCAACTTGCTAGTTGATAACCAATATTTTCAAACCATTGCTTGCCGCTCTGTCTATTTGTGACTCATATTCTAATTTGGCAACGTTCACCACACATAGTGAAATTATTTGGTCATGGTCAGTGACATGTGCCTGCTTTGGTTGGTCATTGTGCATGGTAGCCACACCGTTCCAGTACTCATTGAAGGTATTTGTACTGGCTAGTCGATGACTTGTATTCCAAAACCATTGTTTCCCCTTCTGACCATTTGCGACTCGTATTATGCGTCGTAAACGTTGACCACACATAGGGAAATAATTTGGTTATGGTCAGTGACAAACGCCTACATTGGTTGGTCATTATGCATGGTAGCGACACCGTGCCACTACGTATTGAAGGTCTTTGTATTTGCTAGTCAATAACTGGTATTCCCAAACCATTGTTTCCCCCTTTGACCATTTGTGACTCGTATTATGAGTTGTCAATGTTGACCCATCATAGTGAAATTCTTTGGTCATGGTCAATGACATATGACCATATGGCACAACCCTGGCAAAAAACTGGTACAACTATAGCACTAATCTGGCACAACTTTGGCACAACTCAGGCACAACTCTGGCACAACTCCGACACAACTCTGGCACAACTCTGGCACAACAATGGCACAATTCTGGAACAACTCTGGCACAACTCTGGCACAACTATGGCACAACCCTGGCACAACTATGGCACAACTCTGGCACAACTCTGGCACAACTCTGGCACAACTCTGGCACAACTCTGGCACAACTCTGGCAGAACTGTGGCACAACTCGGGCACAACTCTGGCACAATTCTGGCACAACTCTGGCACAACTCTGGCACAACTCTGGCACAACTCTGG
>SZWC01012753.1:0-13792 GCA_023375785.1 Penium margaritaceum | reverse complement strand
AACTCTGGCACAACTCTGGCACAACTCTGGCACAACTCTCGCACAACTGAGGCACAACTCTGGCACAACTCTGGCACAACTATGGCACAAACATGGTACAACTCTGGCACAACTCTGGCACAACTCTGGCACAACTCTGGCACAACTATGTCACAACTCTACCACAACTCTGGCACAACTCTGGCACAACTTTGGCACAACTAAGGAACAACTCTGGCACAACTCCGGAAAAACTCTGGTACGACTCTTGCACAACCCTGGCACGAATCTTGCAAAACTCTGGCTCAACCCTTGCACAACTCCGCCACAACTCCGGCACAACTCTGGCACAACTCTGGCACAACTATGGCACAAGTCTGGCACAAGTCTGGCCCAACTCTGGCACAACTCTGGCACAACTCTGGCACAACTCTGGCACAACCCTGGCACAACTATGGCACAAATATTGCACAACTCCGGTACATCTCAGGTACGACTCTTGCACACTCTGGAACAACTCTGGCACAACTCTGGCACACCTCTGGCACAACCCTGGCACAACTATGGCACAAATATTGCACAACTCCGGTACATCTCAGGTACGACTCTTGCACACTCTGGAACAACTCTGGCACAACTCAGGCACAACTCTGGCACAACTCTGGCACAACTATGGCACAACCCTGGCACAGCTCTGGCACCGCTCTAGCACAACTCTGGCACAACTCTGGCACAACTCTGGTACAACTTTGGCACAATACTGGCATATTTCTGGCATAACTCTGACACACCTATGGCACAACTCCGGTACAAGTCCGGCACAACTCTGGCACAACTAGGGCACAATTCTGGCACAACTGGGGAACAAATATGGCACAACTCTGGCACAACTCTGCGAGAACTATGGCACAACTATAGCACAACTCTGGCACAACTCTGGTACAACTCTGGCACAACTCTGGCACATCTCTGGCACAACTCTGGCACAACTCTGGCACAACTCTAGCACAACTCTGGCACAACTCTGGTACAACTCTAGCACAACTCTGGCACAACTCTGGTACAACTCTAGCACAACTCTGGCACAACTCTGGCACAACTCTGGCACAACTCTGGCACAACTCTGGCACAACTCTGGCACAACTCTGGCACAACTCTGGCACAACTAGGGCACAACTAAGGCACACCTGGGGAACAAATATTGCACAAATCTGGCACAACTCTGGCACAACTCTGTCACAACTCTGGCACAACTCAGGCACAACAGTGGCACAACTCTGGCACAACTCTGGCACAAATCTGGCAAAACTCTGGCACAACCCTTGCACAACTCCGCCACAACTCCGGCACAACTCTGGCACAACTCTGGCACAAGTCTGGCACAAGTCTGGCCCAACTCTGGCACAACTCTGTCAAAACTCTGACACAACTCTGGCACAACTCTGGCACAACCCTGGTACAACTATGGCACAACTCTGGCACAAGTCTGGCAAAACACTGGCACAAATCTGGTACAACTCTGGCACAACTCTGGTTCAACTCTGGCACAACTCTGGCACATCTCTGGTACAACTATGGCACGACACTGGCACAACTCTGGCACAACACTGGAAGAACTCTGGCACAAGTCTGGCACAACCTGGCACATCTCTGGCAATGCTCTGAAACAACTCTGGCACAAATCTGGAACAACTCGGGCACAAGTTTGGCCCACTCTGGTACAACTCGGGCAAAACTCTGGCACAACTCTGGCACAACTCTGGCACGACTCTGGCACAACTCTGGCACCAATCTAGGACAACTCTGGCACAACTCTGGCACAGCTCTGGCACAACTCTGGCACAGCTCTGGCACAACTCTGGCAAAACTCTGGCACATCTCTGGCACAACTCTGGCACAACTATGGCACTACACCGGTACAACTCTGGAAGAACTCTGACACAAGTCTGGCACAACCCTGGCACAACTCTGGCGAAACTCTGGAAGAACTCTGGCAAACATCTGGCACAACTCGGGATTAACTCTGCCACAACTCTGGCACAAATCTGTCACAACTCTGGCAAAACTCTGGCACAACTCTGGCACGACGATGTCACAACTCTGGCACACCTCTGGCACAACTCTGGCACAACTCTGGCACAACTCTGGCACAACTCTGGCACAACTCTGGCACAACTCTGGCACAAATCTGGCACAACACTGGCACAACTCTGGCACAATTCTGGCAGAACTCTGGCACAACTCTGGCATAACTCTGGCACAACCCTGGTACGACTCTGGCACAACTCTGGCACTACTCTGGCACAACTCTGGTAAAAATTCTGGCACACCTCATGTACAACTCTGGCACAATTCTGGCAGAACTCTGGCACAACTCTGGCATAACTCTGGCACAACCCTGGTACGACTCTGGCACAACTCTGGCACTACTCTGGCACAACTCTGGTAAAAATTCTGGCACACCTCATGTACAACTCTGGCACAATTCTGGCAGAACTCTGGCACAACTCTGGCATAACTCTGGCACAACCCTGGTACGACTCTGGCACAACTCTGGCACTACTCTGGCACAACTCTGGTAAAAATTCTGGCACACCTCATGTACAACTCTGGCACAATTCTGGCAGAACTCTGGCACAACTCTGGCATAACTCTGGCACAACCCTGGTACGACTCTGGCACAACTCTGGCACTACTCTGGCACAACTCTGGTAAAAATTCTGGCACACCTCATGTACAACTCTGGCACAATTCTGGCAGAACTCTGGCACAACTCTGGCATAACTCTGGCACAACCCTGGTACGACTCTGGCACAACTCTGGCACTACTCTGGCACAACTCTGGTAAAAATTCTGGCACACCTCATGTACAACTCTGGCACAATTCTGGCAGAACTCTGGCACAACTCTGGCATAACTCTGGCACAACCCTGGTACGACTCTGGCACAACTCTGGCACTACTCTGGCACAACTCTGGTAAAAATTCTGGCACACCTCATGTACAACTCTGGCACAATTCTGGCAGAACTCTGGCACAACTCTGGCATAACTCTGGCACAACCCTGGTACGACTCTGGCACAACTCTGGCACTACTCTGGCACAACTCTGGTAAAAATTCTGGCACACCTCATGTACAACTCTGGCACAATTCTGGCAGAACTCTGGCACAACTCTGGCATAACTCTGGCACAACCCTGGTACGACTCTGGCACAACTCTGGCACTACTCTGGCACAACTCTGGTAAAAATTCTGGCACACCTCATGTACAACTCTGGCACAATTCTGGCAGAACTCTGGCACAACTCTGGCATAACTCTGGCACAACCCTGGTACGACTCTGGCACAACTCTGGCACTACTCTGGCACAACTCTGGTAAAAATTCTGGCACACCTCATGTACAACTCTGGCACAATTCTGGCAGAACTCTGGCACAACTCTGGCATAACTCTGGCACAACCCTGGTACGACTCTGGCACAACTCTGGCACTACTCTGGCACAACTCTGGTAAAAATTCTGGCACACCTCATGTACAACTCTGGCACAATTCTGGCAGAACTCTGGCACAACTCTGGCATAACTCTGGCACAACCCTGGTACGACTCTGGCACAACTCTGGCACTACTCTGGCACAACTCTGGTAAAAATTCTGGCACACCTCATGTACAACTCTGGCACAATTCTGGCAGAACTCTGGCACAACTCTGGCATAACTCTGGCACAACCCTGGTACGACTCTGGCACAACTCTGGCACTACTCTGGCACAACTCTGGTAAAAATTCTGGCACACCTCATGTACAACTCTGGCACAATTCTGGCAGAACTCTGGCACAACTCTGGCATAACTCTGGCACAACCCTGGTACGACTCTGGCACAACTCTGGCACTACTCTGGCACAACTCTGGTAAAAATTCTGGCACACCTCATGTACAACTCTGGCACAATTCTGGCAGAACTCTGGCACAACTCTGGCATAACTCTGGCACAACCCTGGTACGACTCTGGCACAACTCTGGCACTACTCTGGCACAACTCTGGTAAAAATTCTGGCACACCTCATGTACAACTCTGGCACAATTCTGGCAGAACTCTGGCACAACTCTGGCATAACTCTGGCACAACCCTGGTACGACTCTGGCACAACTCTGGCACTACTCTGGCACAACTCTGGTAAAAATTCTGGCACACCTCATGTACAACTCTGGCACAATTCTGGCAGAACTCTGGCACAACTCTGGCATAACTCTGGCACAACCCTGGTACGACTCTGGCACAACTCTGGCACTACTCTGGCACAACTCTGGTAAAAATTCTGGCACACCTCATGTACAACTCTGGCACAATTCTGGCAGAACTCTGGCACAACTCTGGCATAACTCTGGCACAACCCTGGTACGACTCTGGCACAACTCTGGCACTACTCTGGCACAACTCTGGTAAAAATTCTGGCACACCTCATGTACAACTCTGGCACAATTCTGGCAGAACTCTGGCACAACTCTGGCATAACTCTGGCACAACCCTGGTACGACTCTGGCACAACTCTGGCACTACTCTGGCACAACTCTGGTAAAAATTCTGGCACACCTCATGTACAACTCTGGCACAATTCTGGCAGAACTCTGGCACAACTCTGGCATAACTCTGGCACAACCCTGGTACGACTCTGGCACAACTCTGGCACTACTCTGGCACAACTCTGGTAAAAATTCTGGCACACCTCATGTACAACTCTGGCACAATTCTGGCAGAACTCTGGCACAACTCTGGCATAACTCTGGCACAACCCTGGTACGACTCTGGCACAACTCTGGCACTACTCTGGCACAACTCTGGTAAAAATTCTGGCACACCTCATGTACAACTCTGGCACAATTCTGGCAGAACTCTGGCACAACTCTGGCATAACTCTGGCACAACCCTGGTACGACTCTGGCACAACTCTGGCACTACTCTGGCACAACTCTGGTAAAAATTCTGGCACACCTCATGTACAACTCTGGCACAATTCTGGCAGAACTCTGGCACAACTCTGGCATAACTCTGGCACAACCCTGGTACGACTCTGGCACAACTCTGGCACTACTCTGGCACAACTCTGGTAAAAATTCTGGCACACCTCATGTACAACTCTGGCACAATTCTGGCAGAACTCTGGCACAACTCTGGCATAACTCTGGCACAACCCTGGTACGACTCTGGCACAACTCTGGCACTACTCTGGCACAACTCTGGTAAAAATTCTGGCACACCTCATGTACAACTCTGGCACAATTCTGGCAGAACTCTGGCACAACTCTGGCATAACTCTGGCACAACCCTGGTACGACTCTGGCACAACTCTGGCACTACTCTGGCACAACTCTGGTAAAAATTCTGGCACACCTCATGTACAACTCTGGCACAATTCTGGCAGAACTCTGGCACAACTCTGGCATAACTCTGGCACAACCCTGGTACGACTCTGGCACAACTCTGGCACTACTCTGGCACAACTCTGGTAAAAATTCTGGCACACCTCATGTACAACTCTGGCACAATTCTGGCAGAACTCTGGCACAACTCTGGCATAACTCTGGCACAACCCTGGTACGACTCTGGCACAACTCTGGCACTACTCTGGCACAACTCTGGTAAAAATTCTGGCACACCTCATGTACAACTCTGGCACAATTCTGGCAGAACTCTGGCACAACTCTGGCATAACTCTGGCACAACCCTGGTACGACTCTGGCACAACTCTGGCACTACTCTGGCACAACTCTGGTAAAAATTCTGGCACACCTCATGTACAACTCTGGCACAATTCTGGCAGAACTCTGGCACAACTCTGGCATAACTCTGGCACAACCCTGGTACGACTCTGGCACAACTCTGGCACTACTCTGGCACAACTCTGGTAAAAATTCTGGCACACCTCATGTACAACTCTGGCACAATTCTGGCAGAACTCTGGCACAACTCTGGCATAACTCTGGCACAACCCTGGCACAACTCCGCCACAACTCCGGCACAACTCTGGCACAACTCAGGCACAACACTGGCACAACTCTGGCACAATTCTTGCACAACTCTAGCACAACTCTGGCACAACTCTGGCACAACTCTGGCACAACTGAGGCACAACACAGGCACAACAGTGGCACAACTCTGGCACAACTCTGGCACAAATCTGGCAAAACTCTGGCACAACCCTTGCACAACTCCGCCACAACTCCGGCACAACTCTGGCACAACTCTGGCACAACTCTGGCACAAGTCTGGCACAAGTCTGGCCCATCTCTGGCACAACTCTGGCACAACTCTGGCACAACTCTGGGACAACCCTGGCACAACTATGGCACAACTCTTGCACAACTCCGGTACATCTCAGGTACGACTCTTGCACACTCTGGCACAACTCTGGCACAACTCAGGCACAACTCTGGCAAAACTCTTGCACAACTATGGCAAAACCCTGGCATAGCTCTGGCACAACTCTAGCACAACTCTGGCACAACTTCAGTACAACTCTGGCACAACTCTGGCACAACTCTGGCACAACTCTGGCACAACTCTGGCACAACTCTGGCACAAGCCTGGCACAACTCTGGCACAACTCTGGCACACCTCTGGCACAACTCTGGCACAACTCTGGCACACCTCTGGCACAACTCTGGCACAACTCTGGCACACCTCTGGCACAACTCTGGCACAACTCTGGCACACCTCTGGCACAACTCTGGCACAACTCTGGCACACCTCTGGCACAACTCTGGCACAACTCTGGCACACCTCTGGCACAACTCTGGCACAACTCTGGCACACCTCTGGCACAACTCTGGCACAACTCTGGCACACCTCTGGCACAACTCTGGCACAACTCTGGCACACCTCTGGCACAACTCTGGCACAACTCTGGCACACCTCTGGCACAACTCTGGCACAACTCTGGCACACCTCTGGCACAACTCTGGCACAACTCTGGCACACCTCTGGCACAACTCTGGCACAACTCTGGCACACCTCTGGCACAACTCTGGCACAACTCTGGCACACCTCTGGCACAACTCTGGCACAACTCTGGCACACCTCTGGCACAACTCTGGCACAACTCTGGCACACCTCTGGCACAACTCTGGCACAACTCTGGCACACCTCTGGCACAACTCTGGCACAACTCTGGCACACCTCTGGCACAACTCTGGCACAACTCTGGCACACCTCTGGCACAACTCTGGCACAACTCTGGCACACCTCTGGCACAACTCTGGCACAACTCTGGCACACCTCTGGCACAACTCTGGCACAACTCTGGCACACCTCTGGCACAACTCTGGCACAACTCTGGCACACCTCTGGCACAACTCTGGCACAACTCTGGCACACCTCTGGCACAACTCTGGCACAACTCTGGCACACCTCTGGCACAACTCTGGCACAACTCTGGCACACCTCTGGCACAACTCTGGCACAACTCTGGCACACCTCTGGCACAACTCTGGCACAACTCTGGCACACCTCTGGCACAACTCTGGCACAACTCTGGCACACCTCTGGCACAACTCTGGCACAACTCTGGCACACCTCTGGCACAACTCTGGCACAACTCTGGCACACCTCTGGCACAACTCTGGCACAACTCAGGCACAACTCTGGCAAAACTCTTGCACAACTCTGGCAAAACCCTGGCATAGCTCTGGCACAACTCTAGCACAACTCTGGCACAACTTCAGCACAACTCTGGCACAACTCTGGCACAACTCCGGCAAAACTCTGGTACGACTCTTGCACAACCCTGGTCCGAATCTGGCAAAACTCTGGCACAACCCTTGCACAACTCAGCCACAACTCTGGCACAACTCTGGCACAACTCTGGAACAACCCTGGCACAACTATGGCACAAATATAGCACAACTCCGGTACATCTCAGGTACGACTCCTGCACACTCTGGAACAACTCTGGCACAACTCAGGCACAACTCTGGCACAACTCTCGCACAACTATGGCACAACCCTGGCACAGCTCTGGCACCACTCTAGCACAATTCTGGCACAACTCTGGCACAACTCTGGTACAACTTTGGCACAACTCTGGCACATATCTGGCACAACTCTTGCTCACCTCTGGCACAACTCCGGCACAAGTCTGGAACAACTCTGGCACAACTAGGGCACAACTCTGGCACAACTGGGGAACAAATATGGCACAACTCTGGCACAACTCTGCGACAACTCTGGCACAGCTAAAGCACAACTCTGGTACAACTCTGGCACAACTCTGGCACAACTCTGGCACAACTCTGGCACACCCCTGGCACAACTCTTGCACAACTCTGGCACAACTCTGGCACAACACTGGCACAACTCTTGCACAACTCTGGTACATATCTGGTACGACTCTTGCACAACTCTGGCACAACTCAGGCACAACTAAGGCACAACTCAGGCACAACTATGGCACAACCCTGGCACAGATCTGGCACAACTGTAGCACAATTCTGGCACAACTCTAGTACAGCTCCGACACAACTCTGGCACAACTCTGGCACAACGCTGGCACACCTCTGGCACAACTCCGACACAACTCTGGCACAACTCTGGCACAACTAGGGCACAACTCTGGCACAACTGGGGAACAAATCTGGCACAACTCTGGCACAACTCTGGCACAACTCCGGCACAACTCTGGCACAACTCTGGCACGACTCTGGCACAACTCTGGCACAACTCTAGCACAACTCCGGCACAACTCTGGCACAACTCTGGCACGACTCTGGCACAACTCTGGCACAACTCTAGCACAACTCCGGCACAACTCTGGCACAACTCTGGCACGACTCTGGCACAACTCTGGCACAACTCTAGCACAACTCCGGCACAACTCTGGCACAACTCTGGCACGACTCTGGCACAACTCTGGCACAACTCTAGCACAACTCCGGCACAACTCTGGCACAACTCTGGCACGACTCTGGCACAACTCTGGCACAACTCTAGCACAACTCCGGCACAACTCTGGCACAACTCTGGCACGACTCTGGCACAACTCTGGCACAACTCTAGCACAACTCCGGCACAACTCTGGCACAACTCTGGCACGACTCTGGCACAACTCTGGCACAACTCTAGCACAACTCCGGCACAACTCTGGCACAACTCTGGCACGACTCTGGCACAACTCTGGCACAACTCTAGCACAACTCCGGCACAACTCTGGCACAACTCTGGCACGACTCTGGCACAACTCTGGCACAACTCTAGCACAACTCCGGCACAACTCTGGCACAACTCTGGCACGACTCTGGCACAACTCTGGCACAACTCTAGCACAACTCCGGCACAACTCTGGCACAACTCTGGCACGACTCTGGCACAACTCTGGCACAACTCTAGCACAACTCCGGCACAACTCTGGCACAACTCTGGCACGACTCTGGCACAACTCTGGCACAACTCTAGCACAACTCCGGCACAACTCTGGCACAACTCTGGCACGACTCTGGCACAACTCTGGCACAACTCTAGCACAACTCCGGCACAACTCTGGCACAACTCTGGCACGACTCTGGCACAACTCTGGCACAACTCTAGCACAACTCCGGCACAACTCTGGCACAACTCTGGCACGACTCTGGCACAACTCTGGCACAACTCTAGCACAACTCCGGCACAACTCTGGCACAACTCTGGCACGACTCTGGCACAACTCTGGCACAACTCTAGCACAACTCCGGCACAACTCTGGCACAACTCTGGCACGACTCTGGCACAACTCTGGCACAACTCTAGCACAACTCCGGCACAACTCTGGCACAACTCTGGCACGACTCTGGCACAACTCTGGCACAACTCTAGCACAACTCCGGCACAACTCTGGCACAACTCTGGCACGACTCTGGCACAACTCTGGCACAACTCTAGCACAACTCCGGCACAACTCTGGCACAACTCTGGCACGACTCTGGCACAACTCTGGCACAACTCTAGCACAACTCCGGCACAACTCTGGCACAACTCTGGCACGACTCTGGCACAACTCTGGCACAACTCTAGCACAACTCCGGCACAACTCTGGCACAACTCTGGCACGACTCTGGCACAACTCTGGCACAACTCTAGCACAACTCCGGCACAACTCTGGCACAACTCTGGCACGACTCTGGCACAACTCTGGCACAACTCTAGCACAACTCCGGCACAACTCTGGCACAACTCTGGCACGACTCTGGCACAACTCTGGCACAACTCTAGCACAACTCCGGCACAACTCTGGCACAACTCTGGCACGACTCTGGCACAACTCTGGCACAACTCTAGCACAACTCCGGCACAACTCTGGCACAACTCTGGCACGACTCTGGCACAACTCTGGCACAACTCTAGCACAACTCCGGCACAACTCTGGCACAACTCTGGCACGACTCTGGCACAACTCTGGCACAACTCTAGCACAACTCCGGCACAACTCTGGCACAACTCTGGCACGACTCTGGCACAACTCTGGCACAACTCTAGCACAACTCCGGCACAACTCTGGCACAACTCTGGCACGACTCTGGCACAACTCTGGCACAACTCTAGCACAACTCCGGCACAACTCTGGCACAACTCTGGCACGACTCTGGCACAACTCTGGCACAACTCTAGCACAACTCCGGCACAACTCTGGCACAACTCTGGCACGACTCTGGCACAACTCTGGCACAACTCTAGCACAACTCCGGCACAACTCTGGCACAACTCTGGCACGACTCTGGCACAACTCTGGCACAACTCTAGCACAACTCCGGCACAACTCTGGCACAACTCTGGCACGACTCTGGCACAACTCTGGCACAACTCTAGCACAACTCCGGCACAACTCTGGCACAACTCTGGCACGACTCTGGCACAACTCTGGCACAACTCTAGCACAACTCCGGCACAACTCTGGCACAACTCTGGCACGACTCTGGCACAACTCTGGCACAACTCTAGCACAACTCCGGCACAACTCTGGCACAACTCTGGCACGACTCTGGCACAACTCTGGCACAACTCTAGCACAACTCCGGCACAACTCTGGCACAACTCTGGCACGACTCTGGCACAACTCTGGCACAACTCTAGCACAACTCCGGCACAACTCTGGCACAACTCTGGCACGACTCTGGCACAACTCTGGCACAACTCTAGCACAACTCCGGCACAACTCTGGCACAACTCTGGCACGACTCTGGCACAACTCTGGCACAACTCTAGCACAACTCCGGCACAACTCTGGCACAACTCTGGCACGACTCTGGCACAACTCTGGCACAACTCTAGCACAACTCCGGCACAACTCTGGCACAACTCTGGCACGACTCTGGCACAACTCTGGCACAACTCTAGCACAACTCCGGCACAACTCTGGCACAACTCTGGCACGACTCTGGCACAACTCTGGCACAACTCTAGCACAACTCCGGCACAACTCTGGCACAACTCTGGCACGACTCTGGCACAACTCTGGCACAACTCTAGCACAACTCCGGCACAACTCTGGCACAACTCTGGCACGACTCTGGCACAACTCTGGCACAACTCTAGCACAACTCCGGCACAACTCTGGCACAACTCTGGCACGACTCTGGCACAACTCTGGCACAACTCTAGCACAACTCCGGCACAACTCTGGCACAACTCTGGCACGACTCTGGCACAACTCTGGCACAACTCTAGCACAACTCCGGCACAACTCTGGCACAACTCTGGCACGACTCTGGCACAACTCTGGCACAACTCTAGCACAACTCCGGCACAACTCTGGCACAACTCTGGCACGACTCTGGCACAACTCTGGCACAACTCTAGCACAACTCCGGCACAACTCTGGCACAACTCTGGCACGACTCTGGCACAACTCTGGCACAACTCTAGCACAACTCCGGCACAACTCTGGCACAACTCTGGCACGACTCTGGCACAACTCTGGCACAACTCTAGCACAACTCCGGCACAACTCTGGCACAACTCTGGCACGACTCTGGCACAACTCTGGCACAACTCTAGCACAACTCCGGCACAACTCTGGCACAACTCTGGCACGACTCTGGCACAACTCTGGCACAACTCTAGCACAACTCCGGCACAACTCTGGCACAACTCTGGCACGACTCTGGCACAACTCTGGCACAACTCTAGCACAACTCCGGCACAACTCTGGCACAACTCTGGCACGACTCTGGCACAACTCTGGCACAACTCTAGCACAACTCCGGCACAACTCTGGCACAACTCTGGCACGACTCTGGCACAACTCTGGCACAACTCTAGCACAACTCCGGCACAACTCTGGCACAACTCTGGCACGACTCTGGCACAACTCTGGCACAACTCTAGCACAACTCCGGCACAACTCTGGCACAACTCTGGCACGACTCTGGCACAACTCTGGCACAACTCTAGCACAACTCCGGCACAACTCTGGCACAACTCTGGCACGACTCTGGCACAACTCTGGCACAACTCTAGCACAACTCCGGCACAACTCTGGCACAACTCTGGCACGACTCTGGCACAACTCTGGCACAACTCTAGCACAACTCCGGCACAACTCTGGCACAACTCTGGCACGACTCTGGCACAACTCTGGCACAACTCTAGCACAACTCCGGCACAACTCTGGCACAACTCTGGCACGACTCTGGCACAACTCTGGCACAACTCTAGCACAACTCCGGCACAACTCTGGCACAACTCTGGCACGACTCTGGCACAACTCTGGCACAACTCTAGCACAACTCCGGCACAACTCTGGCACAACTCTGGCACGACTCTGGCACAACTCTGGCACAACTCTAGCACAACTCCGGCACAACTCTGGCACAACTCTGGCACGACTCTGGCACAACTCTGGCACAACTCTAGCACAACTCCGGCACAACTCTGGCACAACTCTGGCACGACTCTGGCACAACTCTGGCACAACTCTAGCACAACTCCGGCACAACTCTGGCACAACTCTGGCACGACTCTGGCACAACTCTGGCACAACTCTAGCACAACTCCGGCACAACTCTGGCACAACTCTGGCACGACTCTGGCACAACTCTGGCACAACTCTAGCACAACTCCGGCACAACTCTGGCACAACTCTGGCACGACTCTGGCACAACTCTGGCACAACTCTAGCACAACTCCGGCACAACTCTGGCACAACTCTGGCACGACTCTGGCACAACTCTGGCACAACTCTAGCACAACTCCGGCACAACTCTGGCACAACTCTGGCACGACTCTGGCACAACTCTGGCACAACTCTAGCACAACTCCGGCACAACTCTGGCACAACTCTGGCACGACTCTGGCACAACTCTGGCACAACTCTAGCACAACTCTGGCACAACTCTGGCACACCTCTGGCACAACTCTGGCACAACTCTGACACAACTCTGGCACAACTCTGGCACAACTCTGGCACAACTCTGGCACAACCCTGGCACAACTATGGCACAAATATTGCACAAGTCCGGTACATCTCAGGTACGACTCCTGTACACTCTGGAACAACTCTGGCACAACTCAGGCACAACTCTGGCACAACTCTGGCACAACTGTGGCACAACCCTGGCTCAGCTCTGGCACCACTCTAGCACATCTCTGGCACATGTATGGCACAACTCTGGCACATGTATGACACAACTCTGGCACATGTATGGCACAACTCTGGCACAACTCTGGCACAACTCCGGCACAAGTCTGGCACAAGTCTGGCACAACTCTGGCACAACTCCGGCACAACTCTGGCACAACTCTGGAACAACCTTGGCACACGTCTGGCACAACTCTGGCACAATTATGGCA
>SZWC01012752.1:70642-82354 GCA_023375785.1 Penium margaritaceum | reverse complement strand
AGGAGGAGGAGGAGGAGGAGGAGGAGGAGGAGGAGGAGGGGGAGGAGGGGGAGGGATAGGCCCAGCAATAGAGACAGTGGCTGCGGCCAGTGATGTGAAGATGGAAGGGGCGGGATTGGGGATAAGGGAAGGCACTGTTGTCGCTGCTGGTGACAGTGGAGCGTACGGACATGCGTATGCGCATACGCATGGGCATGCACTTGAACCTTCTACCTCTGCTGAGGCGTTTGATGCTGCACGTGACGAGAGGGCTGGCCCTGCTGCAGCTGCAGCCACTGGTAGGGGTGCTGTGGCATCAGCAGCCTCAGGAGTCCCTTTGAAAGCTTTGGGCAACCGCACTGTTGGTGGCTGGGGCAGCAGCAGCAGCAGCAGTAGCAGTAGCAGCTGCAGCAACACCAGTAGCAATGACTCTGACACTGCTAAAGAAGGCCGCACCAGAGTGTGGTGGTTGCAGCAGGATCATTCTCAGCAGCCGCAGCAGCAGCCGCAGCAGCAGCAGCAGCAGCAGGAGCAGAGGCAGCAGCAGGAGCGGCAGCAGCAGCAGCAGGAGCAGGAACAGAGGCAGCAGCAGGAGCAAGAGCATGGGGAGCTACACCATCACCAGCAGCAACACCGGCAGAGGCAGCATCTTAGGCAGCAGCAGGAATCGCAGAAGAAGCAGCATCAGCAGCAGCAGCAGCAGCAGCAACAACAGCAGCAGCAGCAGCAGCAGCAGCCGCAACAGCAGCAGCAGCAGCAGCCACAGCAACACTTGTGGCAGACCTCAGGGATGACCCCCACGCCACCTCCTGAAGCTGTCTCTGCTTTGAAAATGGCAGTGGACAGAGGAAGCCACCAGCCCTCGACGCTGACAAATCCTAGTGCCGCTGCACCGGGCTTGGGATTTGCTTCCGCCCCTGCTGCTGCTGGTCCCGCTGCTGCTGTGAGGCAGGGTGAGGCGCTCAACAGCTTCTCGCCGAAGAAGATGCGACACAGCCTCAGCCTGTCAGCGTGCGTTGGGAGTGCGAGGGCAGGACCCTCTGGCCTCAACCCTCTGGAGTCAGGTGCATGCTTTGCTCAGTCCCCTCGCTTCGCCTCACCGTTGCCTCTCCCCACTCCTGCTGGCCCACCTTATCCTGGCAGTGGCGGTGGTGGCGGCGGCTCTAGGAGCCTCGTTCTTCCTCACCTTCTGGTCGAGCAGGACGCAGAGCCCACGTCCCCTCCTCGGCTTGTGTTGCCTCCAGGGGGTAGTGGCGGCAGCCTCGCCGCTCCTCTCACCAAGTCTAACTCAACCCCGCTGCTCCTCTCCCAACACCATCACTTAGACCATCACCATCACCAGTACCGGCAGCAGCAGCAGCAGCAGCAGCAGCAGCAGGCAGAATACCACCAGTCCTCCATCCCAAGCCCGCGCTTCCCTGCCATCATCAGTCCTTCAGACTGTGGCGCAGCCTACAGCACACCCCTGCGCAGCATCCATGGCAGCAGCAGCAACAACAGCGGCATCCGAGTCGCTGCAGCAACGGCAGCAGCAGCTGGCAGCAACAGCGGGCTTGCTGCAGCCCTGGCTACTGCGGCTGCCGCCGCATCCAGGTGGCCATCTGGGCAGGGAGGCAGTCTTCCCCCGACCCCTCGGTCCTCTGCTGCCGCGAGTGTGCTGCCGTCGCCGTCTGCCAACACCAACCTCAGCAGCAGCAGCAGTAGCAGCAACCTTCAATTCTTCCCTGCAGGGCTTCCCTCCCCCCAAAACCCGGCTCCTACTCCCCCACCTTCTCCTCACCCTACCCTCCTCTTACACTCGCCTGCCGTCGCAGCCGCAGCCGCTGCTGCTCCTGATTTTGCGGCAGCCCTGGCTGCTGCCGTTGCTGCAGTAGCTCATCCGCACTCGATTGCCAACATGGCAGATCACAGGCCAACTGCTGCCGCAGCTACTGCGACGGCTCCACCTGTCCGTGCTGCTGCTGCTTCTGCACACGGAAGCGGATCCCACCACACTTTGAGATCACCAGCCACCTTCAATGCCCCATTCGTTTCTACGTCCGGTGAATGCTACCAGTCCGTATCTGTGGGTGTCGTCCATTCGTCCTCTCCGTCGTCATCCGGACCGCATGACGACCTTCTGCATCCTCCGTCTTTTCCCTCCCTGCCTCCCCCCAACTTCGGTCGGGACCAAATCCTCAGTCCGGCTTGTCCACCTAACCTGCTAGCTCCAAGCCTACGACCCCTCTCATCGTCCTCACTCCCACGCCTCAGCCCTTCTCCCGCTCCTTCACCCGCGGAAGCACCGGATGGGCACACACACGCTCCTGGCGCTGGCATGGCGGCTCCCTATCCTCTCCCTCGTCTTCCTCCTCCTGCCCCTGCTGTTGCTTCTGACCCTGCTCTCGCACCTGCTCCCGCCTGCTCACCCGCTGCCGTCTTCAGCTGCAACGCAGATCCTGCCGTCGCTCCTGCCTTGGCCTGCCCTCCTGCTGCTTTGGTTTCAGGTGGTGCTGCTTCTCCTGGGGTGTCCAGAGGTTCTGCCGGTGGCCATGGGTTGGACCTCGGCAACTTGCCGTCGATGGGCGCGGTGGAGGAGATGATGGCGGAGTGGCACATGGACAGCCAAGTGGGTGAGGGGGGAGGAGGTGCTTGTGATGATGTGGCACAGGCGCACAGAATGCCCATGCCTTCCGCGCTAGAGGGGCCGGCTGGCGGTGCAGATCTCTCCGCAGAAGTGCACAACCTTGACCCGCCCCTCTCTGCATCTCCCAATCCCTTGGCTCATGACTCCACTTTTTTGCAGGGCCAGAAGCAACACCACCAGCTGCAGCAGCAGCATCAGCAGCAGCAGCAGCAGCAGCAGCAGCAGCAGCAGCAGGAGCAGCAGAAGCAGCAGCAGCAGCAGCATCAGCAGCAGCAGCAGCAGCAGCAGCAGCAGCATCAGCAGCAGCAGCATCAGCACCAGCAGCATCAGCAGCAGCATCAGCAGCAGCAGCAGCAGCAGGAGCAGAATCAGCATCCGCACCACTATTACAACCAGCACGAGCAGAATGGAGTGCCGTTGCATACAGCAGCACCCATGCATGTCCCCTCGTCCACGCCCATGGACATCGGACTCGATCCGCTGGTTGCGCATGACCATGACATGAGCAAACATGAGCAGCACCACCACTTCATCCAAGAGGACCACCAACCCTTGGCCTTCCCACACCTCCCTCCGCACCACCAGCAACCGCTGCATGCTGCTGCAGGTGCGATGGCAGTGATGGGGCCACCAGACTTCCCACCACTGCTGTCGCCCGTAGACGATACGGAGAGCAACCTCCTTGCAGACGGCGACAACGGAGCGTGGTGGGAGTAGGCCCAGCAGTAGCCGTTGGAGCAGCCTTTTGCCGCAGCCTCAGCAGTGGGGCAGCACTAGCCCGGAGTTCCGACTGTGTACTAATGTGTAGAGGAGTTCTCCAAGGGATGTTGGGCGTTTGCTGAACTGGACAGTGTGCTCGTGGGTGCGACACGCCAAGGCTAACCTGTCGTTGGAAGCTACATGATGCTTCGGCAGTGAGCCAAGTAGGTGTCCCCCTGTTTTTTGGTTTTCACGTCAGAGAAGGTTTGCAGCAATCACCAAGGCCGTGTCCTTGGACTTCTGAGAGTGTTGCACCACCAGTCGCGACAGTGACAGAATCACTGGCAGCAACAGCGACAACAGTTGGTGCTATGTCGATGTGGCAAACCACATCGAATACAAGGTCCCTTTGAGTTGTAGCAAGAGGTTTGCTTTGTGGTGGATGGAGACATGATGTCTGAAACGTTACCAAGAACGTATGCTTGCGCTCATTCTGTTATGTGGATACTGATGTTGCAATGTAATTATACATGGAGTAAGTTATAATGCACTGCTTGGTCTTGTGATTGATCTTGTTGACTCTCAAGTGACCTCTTGACTCTCCCAACCAATGTGCAGGCTGCTGCCCTAGGCAAGCAGACAGCAGCTAGGGTAGCACATGAGACACACAGTGCAAGAGACGAGTGAATGACATATGGTTTTGCCGTGGAAGTTGCATCTCAAGGAGACAGAGAATAACAAGTCACCGAGGTGATAGCGTCAACGGTGTGCGGGGCAGTAAGCGAGCAAGTAGCGAGCTCGCTCACGCTCGCTCTCCTCAAGGGTGGTAGACTCAAACCGCCACCCTACCGAATCAGGCAAAACCTGTCAAACATACCACCTGTCACGAAGGCGGCATCAATTGGGTTTGGGGGAACACCCGGCTATCCACTGGCAAATAGATAGCCACTGTTGGTGACAACAATTCACACAGCTATATGTCAAACGCCTGTGGCTGAAGCACGAGTTGAATTGTTGGAGTTCGTTGGCCACTCACATCTCTATTCCCTCTTGTCTCACCATTCATGGCACGCACACAAATGCACACATTGAAGTGACCATGGCCTCACTTGTGGAGCAGTCGCCCAAGAGCGTCCGTACTCTTGACTTCAGACTTATCAAGCAGTCATCAAGCTCCTAGGGGTGCCTTCTAGCATAAGCACGGCTCATGCTTGACTATCTTGCTAGGATGTGGTGATGCTATGGCTCGTACGTTCTCACTGCCGGTGCCTGCATAATGGTTATTTTCCTCTGGGTGTTTTGGAGGAGCTGCATTTTATCTCGGGTGCTGATCCTCAAGGGGCCACCGTGTCGGTTTCTAGCCACACATTGGTGAGAAGCCACCCTCGGATAATTCCGAGAGGCCGGGCTCGACCCCCGGGTGGCGATACATGCTCACGCGAGCTGTTGCTCGGTGTGGGTGTGCACCTACCGGTCACTTAGACTCTCGCTAACCACCTGACTTCTTGTCTTGGTTGTGACACTTGAATCGAAGGCAAAAACCTATCACATTCATGGCGTGTGACACACTCTTGCTCGTTGCTGCCCTCTCACACAGTCACATGGACAACCCATTCTAGCAACTACTCGTATCAGAGCAGGTGGGAACCAGCTGGAAACTGTTCTAGTGTGCAGGTTCGCGCAGCTGCGTTTTTTATGCAGCAAGCGGGCTTCCACGCTCGTTGCTTACTCTGCTATCCCCTCAGTCTGTCGCTCTAGATTCTAAGTCTGAGTACACTAGGTTTGTTACTCAGAGATGCACGCGCCAATGTTAGCGCCAGATTGTAGCTGAGAAATGGAAATGACTGATTAAGAAACAAGAATGAGGAACAATGGGATACCCCTCCAAATTCTAGCTCCCTCCCAGCTCTTTAGAGCTTGTTACTCAGTTTCTAAGCCAAAAAGAAAATATACCTTATTTTATGGCAGGCAGGGTTTTCTCCGTGGGCCCTGCCAGACGGACGACACCCCAAAACCCGGGCATCGTCCGTTTTGCCTTAAAACTAGACCATACCATAATACGCACCGTATGAACGCAGTGGTGCAGTCAGAGTCAGCTAGAAAAATAACACTGAGGAGTTATGGCTGCCTAAACCCAAGCAGCGTCTACGCTAATCCCCATTACCAACAGTGCCAGAAAATCATGAAACTTGGACCCTAGGCAAGATAAAGCGCTACGAATGCAACAATGCAGTCAAACACGGCGCTAGACGTGTGCAGACAGCATATCCAGCGACAATGTGTACCAGCGGCACAATTGCCGAGGAGGTCTGCCGATGGAGCTGAGCACGTTAGAGGGAGGAGGCTCCAACTGTTGGTTTTTGCGCATCTCTCATTGTACTCTGTTGTGTCCTCCCGGCCTGTGTACATCGGCGTGCAGATGACTGACGGAGAGACTCGACGCTGCTGGAGTGTCGCTCGGTGGAGCCGACGCGCGCTGAGGTCCACGCACCGTCCGCTAGAGCCTCCTTCCTCCGGCGATGCGCTCAGCTCCATCGGCAGGCCTCCTCGGCGGTCGGGCCGCCGGCGGACACTGCCACTGCAGATGCTGTTTCCATGCACCCAGCTCTGTTTGTGGTTGTGGCATTGCTCTGCATCGTCATGCTATGCCTAGGGTCCATGTCTCCTGCTGTGTGGCCCTGCTTGGCGTCACTGACTGATGTAGGCACTCCCCGGGTTCGGGCAGCCATAACTCTTTGCTGTTGTTTTTCTAGCTGATTCTGACCGCACGACTGCGTTTACAACGTTGGTATTATGGTATGGTCCAGTTTTCAGGCAAAACGGACGACGCCCGGGTTTTGGGCTGTCGGGCGTCTGGCAGGGCTCACTGAGAAATCCCTGCCTGCCAGAAAATAGAGCTAGGACTATTTTCTGAGTGGCTGGTTAGCTGAGTAACAAGTTCTACACTAGTGGGAGGGGAGCTAGAACTTGGAGGGGTCTCCCATTGTTGCTCATTCTTCATTCCTAATCAGTCACTTTCAATTTTCAGCTGCTTTCTGGCGCTAACACTGGCGCGCGCGTTTCTGAGTAACAAACCCAAAGCTTCCAGACTTAGACTCTAGAGCAGCAGACTGAGGGGGCAGCTGACGTAAGCAACGAGCGTGGAAACTAGCACGCTGCATCAACAACACTACTGCCCCAACCTATTGCCTAGGTTTTCCAGCTTGGTATCGGAGCCAGAGCGCAGCAGCAGCAGCAGAAAACCGGCATACATGTGCCGGACAACGCCGGCAGACCCCCATACGCGCCAGTGCAGGGGAAATGCTGCCGGATTTTTTCCCAACAGCATTGACCCGCCTGGTGGCGGCGTCAGATTTTTTCCCACGGCCACTGGGTGAGGGGAAATGCTGCTGAAATTTTTTGACAGCACTGACCCCCACGCGCGACGCAAGGAGGTGAGCGGCAGGCCGCGTCCGACACCTGTGGGCGACGACGCACGCTGCAACGTCACCCAGGTGCAGTGGCTGGCACCAGCACGCAGCAGCAACAACCTGTAGCAGCAGCAGTCGCAGGCAACGGCAGCGAGCAGTGGCAGCAACAGCCAGCAGCAGCTGCGTGCAGCAGCAGCAGCAGACAGAACCAGCAGCTCGTAAAAGCCCGCAGTAGTAGCAGCCCGGAGCAGCAGCTCGCAGGAGCAGCAGCAGTAGTAGCAGCGCGCAGCAGCAGCCCGCAGCAGCAGCCCACAGCAGCAGTGAGCAGCAACCGCAGCACGCAGCAGCTGCAGCAGCGTGCAGCAGCAACAGCGGGCTGCAGCAACCACAGCAGCGAGCTGTAGCAGCAACCAGCTGCAACAGCAGCAGCAGCGAGCAGCTGCTCCTGCTCGCAGCCCGCAGTAGTAGTGGCTGCTACTGCTTGCAGCCCGCAGCGAGCGAGCAGCGAGCAGCATCCCGTTGCTCCCAGCAAGCTGCACTGCGCTGCTACCAGCGAGCAAGCAGCCCACTGCTCGGAGCAAACAGCGGGCGGCTGCCCGCTGTGACAAAGAAAAAAAAAACAAAAAAATGAGAAGGAAAAAAATTCCCCCATCCCATTTCCTTCTCGGCTACCGCTGCAGCAGCCACCCTAGCTGCTGCAGCAGACACAGCAGCCTGCAGCAGCGGCTGCTACTGCAACTGCAACCGCAGCAACAGCAGCAGCAGCAGCTGTAGCCACAGCAGCAGCAGCAGCACCTGCATCAGTAGCAGCAGTAGCCGTAGCGGCAGCAGCACCAACAGCTACAGCAGCAGCAGCAGCAGTAGCAGTAGCTGCAGCGAATGCAGCAGCAGCAGCAGCATCAGCAACAGCAGCAACAGCAGCGACCCCAACTACTGGCGCTGCTGACGTCAGCATCCCGTTGCTGACGTCACTGTTGGCGTCATCAACAAAAAACAAAACAAAAGGGGGAGAAAGGGAAAGGGGAAGATAACCAAAGGGGGGGTAGAACACTCACCGCCCCAAGCCACTGCTGATATCAGCAACACAAAGACAAAAACAAACAAGGGACACCAAACCATGGTTGGTAGCCCCGGTGGGGAGGGGTCCTCCGCTGTTGGGGGGACCCCCAACCCCCCTTTCTTGCAGCGAGTACAGCAGCAACAACCCACTGGTATCATTGGTGGCAACCCTGACCCCCTCGTTGCTCTTCAGCAACAGCTCGCCGCCTTGACGCAACAACTTGCAGCGCTACAGCCATTAGCCTCCCAGACTACCATGAGTGCACCACCGTCGTTCATCCCTCCATGGCACGCCAGCCCAGCTGTGTCTTCTGCCACGTACTACCTGGCACAGCAGCAGACTCAACGCCAGCTACAGACAGTGATCTCTGTCCTTGGCCCCACTCTGGGCGCCGGCCGCAGGCAGAAGGACTTTGAGACCCCGCCGCCGCCGCTTCAGGCCGGCGAGCAGTTCCGAAGCTGGGAGCTCAGCTTCCAGATCTGGACGCAAGGGGAGGGCCGGTGGGCATACTACACCCTCCCTTATGACCCCACTCAGGCCGACCAGCTGTATGACGCTGGTCGCGCCGTCCGTGCCCTCGTCCCAGTCGTCCCTCTGGCTTCCCGCCTGGCCCCAGAGCCTTTCCTCGGCGACTTCACCGCTGGCGCCATCCCATACCCTACAGCCGCATGGCACGTCCTCACCCAGCCCCAGCGCCTGTCTAGCGACGCTAAGATCAGCCGTCTGCTCCGGGAGTTCAACTCCCTGTACATGGGGGAGACCGAGACGGTCACTGCCTACTGGCAGCGGGCGGAGGACATCCTTCGTCGTCTCGGCAAATCTGCCCCACCCCCCCTATCCGCGCTCCTCACCATCAAGCGCGACGCCACCAACACATACTCGGACGTCTTCGTGCACTACCCCCAGGACGTCCTCTCCACCATGACAGCCCAGGGCACCCTCATGCCCTAGGCATACTAGCTCTTCCTCCGCATTGAGGAAGCTCGTCTGGAGTCCCAGCTCCATCGTGCGGAGGCTCTTGCATCCCCTGCCGTCGCCTCCCCTGCCGTCGCCTCCGTGGCCATCGCTTCCCCCGCCGCCGCTACCTCATTGTCTTCAGGGAAGAAGAAGAAGAGCTGGAACAATAAAGGCAAGGGTCTGTCGCATCAGCAGCAGCAGCAGCCGTCGGCCGGGTCCAGGGGTGGTGGCTCGGTCTGCCACAACTGTGGCCAGCCCGGACACGTGTGGTACACGTGTCCTCTCCCGACGGACGAGGCGCGCGTCATCGCCACCATGCGTCGCCAGCGGGACCGCCGTCTCGCCTCTGCCGCCGTCGCTGCTGCTGGCCCTGCCACTTCGACCTCGTCTAGCAGCTCCACCACTCCGATAGCTCCGCCCGTCCCGCAGACACTCGCACCGCAGCAGTACTATCCACAGCCGTCGGCGCCTCCGTTCCCTTCACCGGCACTGTCCCTCCCTTACCCAGGCTCCAGTGCCGTCACTCCGCACTCGGTCTACACTCCCGGGCCGTCCTCCCGTGAGCGTCAGCTGGAGCAGTTCATCGCGCTCCAACTCGGCCTGACGCGCCCTCCTCCCCAGGGAAGTGTGAGTTGCATCACCTCCTACTCTCTTGCCCCGCCTTGCATGATGGAGACTAAACGCCGGTCGTGTCCCATTTCCTTGTCTGTCTCCTCGTCTCCCGTGGTCACCTCTACCCCTTCCTATGACGACGTTGCGTGGCTTGACGATTGGCAGTCTCGGTTCGCGCCTCGTTCCACCGCGTCCGCGTCCCTTGCTTGCTGCTATGTGACCGTTAGCGATCTGGCGACCCCGGTCCAGGACCCCGCTAACACCTGGATCATCGACTCTGGGGCCACCCATCACATGACGGCCTCTCATGAGGCCTTGAGCATGCTCGGTCCTGTAGGCGATGTCTCCGGTGTCGGGACGGGCTCCGGACAGGTGTTGCCTGTCCGTGGTGTTGGTGTTGTTCGTTTCCGTGGTCCTTCCGGTGACGTCTTTCTGACCGATGTCCTCTTCGTCCCTGGTCTCGAGCTCAGCCTCCTGTCTGTTACTGCACTTGACCGCATGAGCATGGACGTTGTGCATTCGCGTGGTGTTGGCACTGTGTCACTGAGTCCGTCTGGTCTCGTCGTACTACACGCTACCGCAAGTGGCAACCTGTGGCATGTGCCCCGTCTCTCCTCCTCCCCTTCGGTCTCCTCCCCGTCGGCCGCCACAGGCCATGTGTTTGTTACTAGCACACTTTCTCCTTCACACACTCGCCTCCTGCACCGCCGCCCTTGCCACGTCCAATCTGCCGCCGTAGACAGCATGCTCCGCACCCAATCGGCCAAGGGCCTTGACCCCAAGACTTTCCCCCTCCCGTGCTCTACTGAGTGCATTGATTGCGCTCAGGGGAAGATGCACCGGTCCACGTAACCTTTGTCTTCCTCCCGTGCGTCCGCCCCTCTTGACCTTGTTCATTCGGACGTCATGGGCCCTCTCCCCACCGAGTCCGTCAGCGAGCACGGCCGCTATGTCCTCACCCTCACTGACGACTACTCTCGCAACCACTGGGTCTTCTGCCTTTGGCAGAAGAGCGATGTCGTCCGCACCATCCAGGACTGGCTTGTCCTTGCGGAGCGCGAGTGTGGCCGCTCTCTTCATCGCTTTCGCTCCGATCGCGGTGGTGAGTACATGGGTGAGGCCACAACCTTTCTCCCCTCACGTGGCATCCACCATGAGACATCCGATCCCTACACGCCCGCCCAGAACGGTGTCTCCGAACGGTGGAACCGTACCATGGCCGACGTCGTCCGCACCATGCGGGTCGATTCCGGTCTCTCCGATGGTTTCTTCTTTGAAGCCATGGCCTACATGACCTGGGTCTGGAACCGGATTCCCCACGGTCCCCTTCCCCGCCAGTCCACGCCGTACCAGCATTGGTGCGGTCAGCGCGCTGACCTCCGCCCCGCTCGCGTCTGGGGCTGCGTGGCCGTGGTGTGGCTGCCCGCCCCGCAGTAGGGCGGCAAGCTCACCCCCCGCGGACGTCCCTGCACCTTCCTCGGTGTCTCTCGTCGGTCCAAGGCTTGGCACTTCTGGGATCTCTCCCGGCGCTGCATCGTCGAGTCCTGGGATGCCCTCTTCTTTGAGGACCTGTTTCCTAGCGACCTCATTCGCTCCGGCTCGTCCGTGTCTATCCCGTCGCATGAGGGAGTAACTCCGTCCTCCGTCCTGTTGCTTCCGGGTGACACATCCCCCAGTCCCTCTGAGCCAGCAGTCCCAGTCGCGTCCGCTGGTCCCTTCGGGCCAATAGCCCCAGTCACGTCCGTTGGTCCCTCTGAGCCGGAAGCCCCAGTCGTGTCCACTGGTCCCTCTGAGCCGGCAGCCCCAGTCGCGTCCGCCGGCCCCTCCGGGCCCACGACCCAGTCGTGTCCGCTGGTCTCTTCGAGGCGGCAACCCCAGACGCGTCCGCTTGCCCCTCTGGGCCAGCAGCCCCAGTTGCGCCCGCCAGTCCCTCCGGGCGAGCAGCCCCAGTCCCGTCCTCCGGTCCCTCAGGGCCGGCAGCCCCTGTCGCGTCCGCTGGTCCCTCCGGACCAGCAGCTCCAGTTGTGTCCGCTAGCCCTTACGGGCCAGCAGCTCCAGCCGCGTCCGCTGGCCCATCCGGGCCAGCTGCCCCGGTTGCATCCGCGGGCCCCTCAAGACCAGCAACCACATCTGCCTCCATTGGCCCTTCAGACTCAGTGCCATCTCCTGCCCTGCCACGTTACACACGTGGCCCAGGCGGCAGCCTCCGACCCAGACCGTCGATGAGCGCGCAGACTGTCGCACCACGCTCCGTGGCGCCTCGACCCCCCGTGGCTCCACGTGTCTCCTCCACTCCCACGGTCGTGAGTGGGGACCCTGGCACCAAGGCCCTTGGCTTGACCACCTCGGCCATCATTGCAGACCTTCAC
>SZWC01012752.1:53831-66331 GCA_023375785.1 Penium margaritaceum | reverse complement strand
AATAGAGGTGATGCAGCTCTTGAGAGAATTGTGCCAAGAGGTTGACGGCGAGCGCAATGTCTGGACGCGTTGTCGTCGTTAGGAACATCAGTGATGCGATGACGCATAAATATGTGGTCATGTCTACTGGCTCCTCCACCACGGCTGGATCAGAGCTCTTGAGCATTGTCCGACCATCGGGCGACATGGGTGAGGACGGTCTTGATACGAGGGGCAGGTCCTTAGCGAAGCGCCCGGACTAGGTCTGGACGCAGGCAGCCTCATGGACATGTATATTGCTCGTAGAGCGATCATGCTCAAGCTCCATGCCCAAAAACACTTGTGCTGACCCGAGTTCTTTCATCTGGTAGGCATCATGCATGTCCTTGACCCGCTAGACAGCAACTGTGTCCGGCAATGCAATGAGCAGGTCGTCAACATAGACCAGGACAACGACGCAGGTTTGACCTCGAGGACCGATAAACAGTGCGGGGTCGGCAAAGCTGCGAAGGAGGCCGCCGCTGAGAAGCATGCGACTGATCTCTTGGTTCCAGTAGCGCGGTGACTACTTCAGGCCATGGACTGCCTCCCGCAGCTTCCAGACCTTGCCGAAGCCATCGTTGGAGCCTCGAGGCCTCACCATGTAGAGCTCCTCGCCCTCATTGAGCCATGCAAAAAGGTGTTGCTCACATCCATTTGATGCAGTTCCCACCTGTGCTAGGAAACCAGGCTGAACAACGCTCGGCTAGTGGAGAACCAACTGACCGAGGCAAAGATCTGGTCATGGTCGATCCTGGGGACCTGAGGAAACCCCTTGGCAGTAAGACGGGCCTTGTACTTGTCCAGGGACGCGTCTGGCTTCCACTTTCGCTGGAGAACCCACTTGGCACCGATGGCCTTACGGCCCGGGGGGAGGTCGACGAGCTCATAGATGTGATGTTGCCGAATGGCGGCAAGCTCGTCGGCGCATGCAGCCTCCCAGTGAGCGATCTCGGGAGACGCCCGAGACGCACATAGGGTGGCTGGGTCCTCTGGACGCTTCGTGGGGTGGACAGTAAGGGCGTGCGCGTCCCGCACCCTTGGTGGCATACGCGTGAGCGTGGCTGTGATGGCATACCGGTGCTCCAGATGGAGCAAGGCATAGCCCAAAGCTGACCCTAGATGTAGGTTAGTGATGACTGACAGTGTGGCCAAGCCAAGTGCCTTGGTGTCGGGGTCCCCGCTCACGACTGTGGAAGTGGGTCTGACAGGAGGCAAGGACCCCCATGGGATGACGAGGGCTCATGGCACGAGAGGACGTGAGGAGGCGGCCTAAGTGCTCACTGTCGGCTTGGTTTGAAGGCTCCTGCCCGGACCACATCTGTAGCGCGTCGACACGGACGGGACAGCCGGCCCTGAGAGGCTGGCAGACACGGACGGGGCAGCCAGCCCTGAGGGTCTGGCAGACACGGACGGGGTAGCCGGCCCTGAGGGGCTGGCAGACACAGACGAGGCAGCCGGTCCTGAGGGGCTGGCAGGTACGGACGGGGCAGCCGGCCCTGAGGGGCTGATGGACACAGATGGGACAGCCGGACCTGAGGGGCTGACGGACACGGATGGGGCGGCCGACCTTGAGGGACTGGCGGACACGGATGGGACAGCCAGCCCTGAGGGGCTGATGGATGTTGACAGGGCAGCTGGGCTTGAGGGGTTGACAGACACGGATGGGACGGCCGGCCCTGAGGGGCTGGCGGACACGGACAGGGCAGCCGGCCCTGAGGGGCTGACGGACGCCGACGGGACAGCCGTGCCTGAGGGGCTGACGGACATGGACGGGGTAGCCGGTCCTGAGGGGCTGACGGACGCAGACGGGGCAGCCGGCCCCGAGGGGCTGGCGGACACGGACGGGGCAACTGGCCCCATCTGTGTCCACCACGGACACAGACGGGGCCGGCTACTTGCCGGCCCCGTCCGGGAGGGTTCGGTGAAGGATTTGGCTCATGGTAGTACTCCCAGAGCTACTTGCCTTGAGCCCATGCATTGAAGCGGATTTCTCAAGATGAGAAGGTGAGATTAGTGGTGAAGTAGGCGACGATCTGTTAAAGTAGCTTTGGCACTTTGGCGGCAATGCAAGAGCTTTTGCCGCGGCTGAGCCAACTGCAGGGGGGGCTGTGAGGGGACCAGACCGAACGGTGCCAGATGTGGTGGATGCGGAAGCGGGTGCAGTGGGGAATGCACCAGCGACACTGGCGACAGTGGACAAGGAGGAAATAGCATGCAGATTGGGCTGAAAGCGGTTGAGGACTAAGTCAGCTATGTGGTCAGAAAAGGTATCCTGGTCATCTTGCTCTCTTTGCAGTCTCTCTTCTGTTGTGCACTGGGCAGCAAGATCAGCCTGGAGCGCAGTACGCTCACGCTGCAGTTGTGCTTGTAGTGCATTGTACTGCTCATCGTCAACCGGCATTGTATGAGCGAAGTTTGCTCTGCCAGAAACTATGTCGATACATATATATATATATATATATATATATATATATATATATATACCCATACTGCTTTGTGAATTCAGCAAAAAAAATATTTTTTGGGGTGTTGTCTTGATTTGTCATCGGGCATAATTTCCTCGTTTTTATTGACGACGAAATGACTGCTGACTGCACTTGAGAAATCGACACTACTATGGGATTTTTTGGCGTGCCTGTTCGAATGTACGTGTGCACCATTGTGTGACGTCCGACGGCAATCGCGGCGTGGCGCTGACCCTAGACCGTTGCACATTAGATTTCGTCTAACCGTCAGGTGCGACTCGGTCATGTCCGTTGATGGTCCACGATCATCGGGTGCAAATGGGCCGTTGCGCCGAAGACGATAGCCGTGTGCCAACGTGCGGGCATCGCGCAACGCCATGGACTGGCCACGATGGAGTGAAAAGGGCATGCGATGCAGTGGCTTGGCATCGTCGTCCACTCCCAACCAGGCACAATGTCGCGCCTCACTTCATTCTTCGCCAAAGTCTCTCATGACGAGCATCGCCAGAACGTCGCTCGTGCGTTGGCGGGACCTAAGCCCATCGCTCGGCCCCGTCGAGGACCCGGACGTCCGCGCAAGACCCCTCTTGCATTGCCGTCCAGTGTGCCCCCGACGACGTCCACTGTCCCCATCGCTAAGCGTACGCAAGATGAGACCTCTGGCTCGCATACCGAGGAGCGGCTGCCTAAGAGGCCGCGAAGAGTCATCCTCTCCGACGACTCCGACGACGAAGAGGACCCGCAAGATCCCGAACCGCCGTGTGCCTCAGATGACGAAGAAGACCCCTACGCAAGTGCATGCGACTGCATTGAGGCAGCTGTTGTTGGTGCCCTATCCGCCAGTCACCTAGCACAGCGACATGCGGCCGAGTAAGCCGTTGTCGCCTCATTGCTGGAGAGGTTTGAGCATGAGGAGGGGACGCCTGAAGCCGGCTGCGTGCAGACAACACCCGAGGAAGACAACTCCCCTGGAAGCACCCCCGAAACTTCCATCTCCACCACTTCAACGGCAAAGCGTCGTCCGTACATGGACTGGTATGCTCTCGGCCATGTACCCACCATTCACGCCGCGGTCGTGACAGCCAAATCCTTTCACAAAGCCGTGCAGTTCCTACGTCAGCACTACCGTCTCCCGGGACAGGTGTCCGTGTACGAGAAGTTGGCGCCGACCACCGTCCGCGGGTGGTACGAACCTGGCACGTTCACATTGCGGGCGGCCTACGCTCCCGCTCTCGCTGTTGCACCACCAACCCCAGTGGAAGAGGCTGCTGTGAAGATGCCGCGCGTGCAAGGGAGCCGTGGACGGAAGAGCTACTTTCACGACCATCATCAACTCAAGTCTGAGATTGTCCGCGCCTTGGAGTTGATGCGGGAGCGTGGCACGCCACTTTGCAGCGCCACCATTCGTGAGAAAGTGCACGCCATTGTCAAAGAGCGTGGCATTGACTTAGCGGAGGGGAAGGATGTTGAGGACATGTTCTCCCGGTCCTGGTGTCGTAAGTTCGTCTCGGACGAACTCAACTGGACGTGGCGCTGCGGGACGTCGGCCTCGCAGAAGCTGCCCGCGGACTGGGAGGCGCGCGCGCTCTCCATGTACCGCCGCGCCGCGTTCTACATCAGCCTCTACAAGATCCCGCAGTGCCTTGTGGTCAACGCTGACCATACCGGGCTGCAGCTCATCCCCACCCCGCGCTACACCTACGCGCCCCATGGGTCAACGGACGTGAAGGTCGTCGGCAAGGACGACAAATGCCAAGTGACGGTGCTCGTTGCATCATCACTTGAAGGGCATGTTTTGCCCTTCCAAGTCATTCGGACTGGGAAAACACAGGCGTGCCACCCGCAAGGCGATTTCTCCACCAAGGCTACGCGCGACGGGGGATGGCACTTCACCCATACCAACAACCACTGGGCGTCCGTGGACACCACCAAACAGTGGTTTGCCATGGTGCTGGAGCCCTTTTACATCGCCACGTGTCGCGAAAATGGCCTCGTCCCTCAGCACGCGAAGCTTCTGCTCATTTTGGACGCATGGCGTCCGCAAGCGTCCGAAGACTTCAAGGCGTGGGTGGCGCAACGCCATCCATACGTCCAGCTTGTGTACATCCCTGCGGGGTGTACGGCAAAGCTGCAACCTGCAGACCGGGCTGCAAAGGCCGTTCAAGGCCGAGGTGAGCAAGGCCTTCTCATCATGGGTGGGCGAACAACTTCATGGTGCCCCCAACGTGAATCTTGGCATGAGGCACATCAAGGATGCCTCGGTCGCATGGATGCTCCGCGGCTGGAAGCACCTGCACAGCAACGTCGAGCTCGTGCGCAGCGCGTGGCGTGAGGCAGGGTGGGACAGGTGCTACGATGTGGACTTCCAGCGCATGGCCGCTGGCGACTACGCTAACTTCATGGCGGAGTCGGACCTCCAAGGCTACGAGCCTGAGGACTTGGTGGTGTGACTTGTGTGACGTAGGCCCACAGTTCATGTGACGTAGGCTTTGTTGTACTTGTCAGTCAAAAAATTGTTTCCCATCTCGCTCTGTCTCGGACTCTATCTCTCNAACAACTTCATGGTGCCCCCAACGTGAATCTTGGCATGAGGCACATCAAGGATGCCTCGGTCGCATGGATGCTCCGCGGCTGGAAGCACCTGCACAGCAACGTCGAGCTCGTGCGCAGCGCGTGGCGTGAGGCAGGGTGGGACAGGTGCTACGATGTGGACTTCCAGCGCATGGCCGCTGGCAACTACGCTAACTTCATGGCGGAGTCGGACCTCCAAGGCTACGAGCCTGAGGACTTGGTGGTGTGACTTGTGTGACGTAGGCCCACAGTTCATGTGACGTAGGCTTTGTTGTACTTCAGTCAAAAAAATGTTTCCCATCTCGCTCTGTCTCGGACTCTATCTCTCCCCCCCATTCCCGCCCCAGCCCCACTCGAGTGACGAATTTATGGATCCATACGGAATCACTGCGCAATCACACAGTGTGCCTAATGTGACATCCTAATGACTTTCTCCCAAACTGTGTGCAAAGTGAACCCGGTGGCAATTAAATAACTGTTTTCTATAAAAAGTTTGAATTTCCAGACTTGTACCCGAAACAAAGAATTCGTCTACAAAAAAAATATTTAATATCGAATTCATGTGGCAGTAGGGTATATATATATATATATATATATATATATATATATCGACATAGTTTCTTATGCCCCAATGGGCGTGGGAAATAGTGAGGAGGTCTTAGCTCAGTGTTGTGCTGCAAGGCAACAAACCTGGATGCACAAACATGCCAATGCAGAGCCAAGCCAGAAAGAGAGAGGGCGACGAGAGGGGCCAAGCGGCGAAGTGAGAAGAGACGAGGAAGTGCAGTTGCGGCTGATGCCGCAATGACTGCTATAGCAAATGAAGCTAACAGATGCAGTACTTTGAGTCACTCACCTCACAGTGCAATGATGTGCTGTAGAAGGTCAACTCACAGCTAAAGGTGATGACCCTACCGGATAGTTGAATTCCTCGTATCACTGTTCCTGTAGGATGGGCAGAGGACAAAATCAACCGTCATTGTCGCCAAGTATAGCGTCACATCGGCGACAAGGCCTCATCTGGGAAATGCTTTATCTGTGCAATGCTTGGCAATGCCTAGGTAATGCTTGGGCAATCCTTGGAAACGGATGCATATGCCGGGGTAATACCTGGGCAATGACAGGCAATGCCTGGGAAATCTTTTGGAATGCCTGGGCAATACTTGTGGCAAACTTGTGGACGACGTGTAGCTGGCTTGTGGCAGACTTGCAGCTGACCTGTGGCTGCCTTGTGGCTGACTTGGAGCAGACTTGTGGCTGACATGTGGCTGACTAATGCCTGAATTTTGGCTGACTTGTGGACGACATGTTGCTGACCTGTGGCTGGCCTGTGGTTTACTTGTGGCTAACTTGTGGCTGATTTGTGGCTGATTTATGGCTGACCTGTGGCTGACTTCTGGCTGACTCGTGGCAGCCTGCGGCTGAGTTGAAGCTGACTTGTGGTTGACATGTGTCTGAATTTTGGCTGACTTGTAGCTGAGTTGTGGCAGGCTCATCTGTGCCTGATTTGTTGCTGAATTGTGGCAGACTTCTGGCTGACTTATGGCTGACTTGTGGCTTAATTGTTGCTGACTTGTGAATGACCATGGTTGACTTGTGGCTGACTTGCCGCTGACTTGTGGCTGACTTCTCGCTGAATTGTGGCTTAGTTGTGGCTGACTTGTGGCTGAATTGTAATTGACTCGTAGCTGACTTGTGGTTGGATCATGGCTGGATTTTGCCTGACTTGTGGCTGACTTATGGCTGACTAGTGGCCAACTTGTGGCTGACGTGTAAATGAATGTGGGTGACTTTTAGCTTACTTGTGGCTGATTCATCGCTGACTTGTAGCTGAATTGTGGCTGACTTGTGGCTGACTTGTGGGTGACTTGTGGGTGACCTGTCGCTGACTTATGGATGCCTTGTGTCTGATTTGCGGCTGAATTGTAGCTAAGTTGTAGCAAAATCTTGAATGACTGTAGCTGACTTGTGGCTGCATTGTGGCTGCCTTGTGACTAACTTGTAGTAGACTTTTGGCTGACTTGGAGCAGACTTGTGTCTGACTCTTGTCTGGCTTGTGGATGACTTGTGGCTGACTTGTGGCTTACTTGCAGTTATCTTGTGGCTTATTTGTGCTTGAATTGTGGCTGAATTGTGGCTGAATCATGGCTTACTTATACCTGACTTGCAGCTGACTTGTCGGTAACCTTTGGCTGACTTGTGGCTTACTTGTGGCATACTTGTGGCTGAGTTGTGGCTGACAAGTGGCTGAATCGTGGCTGCCTTCCAGCTGAATTGTGGCTGGATTGAGGCTGAACTGTGGCTGAATTATGGCTGAATGGTGGCTGACTTCTGGCTGACATGTAGCTGACTTGTGCCTGAAGTTGTGGCTCACTAGTGGCTGACCAGTGGCTGACTTGTGGCGAACTTGTGTCAGACTTGTGGATCACTTGTGCCTGAACTGTGGCTGACTTGTGGCTGACCAGTGGCTAAATTGTGGCTGAATTGTGGCTGACTTCTGGATGACTTCTGGTGTTCTTCTGGCTGACTTGTGGCTGGCTTGTGACTTACTTGTGGCTGACTCGTGGTTGGCTTGTGGCTGATTTGTAGCTGATTTGTGGCTGACTTGTTGCTGACTTGTGGCTGACGTTTGGCTGACTTGTTACGGACTGATGGCTAAACCGTGGCTGACTTTTGGCTCACTTTTGGCTGATTCGGACCCAAGCGGAGCGGATCAAACAGTCACCAAGGTAGCAGCTTCCGGAAGGGAGCCCGGTGGGAGGGATTTTCTGCCTAGACCATCTTAAAAACCACAAATAAAAAAAAGAATGTGGCTGACTCGTGGCTGACTTATGGCTGGCTTGTAGCCAATCTTTAGCTGACTTGTTGCCAATTTGTGACTGAAATGTGGCTGAAGTTTGGTTGACTTGTGGCTGAAGAGGAATGGTCATAAATCTGAGAGTTGTGTCTGAGGCCAGGAGGTTGCTGAAGCATCGCAAGATAGGAGGACGGAAACTTCGGAGAAGCTGCCCCAATGCTAATGAAGTGATGAAATCACCTGATGGCCAAAGAGATGTGTCTGGGCGAAGGCATGGGTGCAGTACCAAATCACGCAAGCGTAAGAAAAGAGAGAAACCAGCTGATCTGTGTGCAGTGGTGTTTGCCAAGGGTCCCACAGAGCAAAGATGACGGAGCGCGGATGATGATGTCAGCAAGCGTAGTGCAATACGAGCATCGGAAGGAATGGAGCAATAGCTCGGGAAAAGGAAACTGATGCATGGATGAGCAGTTGGACTGATGACAGCTGATAGGATTGATGATGAGCTGCGCTGATGGCAAGCTGATTGAGGAACAGATGTCTGAGTGAAAGCTGGAGGCCAAAGGCCCGTGCAATGATATGATTGATTTGATTGGATAGAGCAGAAGCAAATTTTAGGATACAGCACTGGTAGTTAAGTACTATCCAAGCATATATCTAGGACTAGTGATAGCATGCCCATCATGGTGGGTGATGCAAGGCATGCAATCCTAGCCACCGAGAGCCTGGTGTTGTTGTTGTGAGGTGCGAAGCCACTTCGTGGTTCCACACAGTGCTTGATCTCATGCCTTGGTAGATCCACATAGTGGGATTCTCGGAGAGGTACTGCTTCAGGCTTCTCCATAATGCTGGTCGTGGGTGAGGAAGGCAACCCGTTGGCACGGAGCGAGGACCGTAACGTGCAGAGGTACCCCGCCGACTGTCGGCTGGAGCGATCGTGGCTATTGGTGCTGGTCTGATGACGAAGACGGGCTAGCGAATTGTTTGGCGTGTGGTGTTGGCAGTCGGCAAGTGTTCAGAGAGTGAGGGTTGAGCTTGCCCCCAAGAAAATATATCATTCGGTTTCCGTACTCCAATCTTGAGAGTTGGGGCAGATGAGTGATGCCGATGGGCAGATAGTAGAAAAGTGACTTGCCGTGTGGGACTTTAGCATTCTCCCCGACCCCGCGCAAGTGCACACGGCGAGAAGCTTGAGAAAGGATGTTGCAAGAACAGCCATTTATTGTGTTGATAGGAGAGTGGAACAAAGCTATTTTGGGAGCGCCTTCTAATAGTGTGGTTTTTCCGTAGAATGCGAGCATGAAGGCGATGACTTCCTCTTGAGTGACTGGTCTTGTCCAGTCGAAGGTCAGAGGTACTTAGGCGGGGCATGCTATAGATAGTTTAGCAGGCGGATTGGAGCATTCTGCGAGAGTGCAGGCTGGAAGCTCAGATCCTGGGCAATGAGCATTGGGGTCAGATTGTGTGATGGAGAGACCACATGTTTTATCGCCCAGGATCTATTTTTTTTTCAGCTATGGTATCAACATATTCATCAAGGACATTGGCGCCAGGTTCATTTGCCCAAAAGGAGTGTTATGTGGACCTCGACCTAACGCGACGTCATGGGAGATGCATGGCGACGGGTCCATGCACTGCCATGAGCATACTACAATAGCGGCATGTGGCTCATGCTACGGTCCTCCACAATTACATGTGATTGGATGTGACTGCATGTGGATGGTAGCACTCTAGTGGTCGAGACCCGGACACATAGTGGGTTGCATCCATGTTACAAGGAGATCCTCCTATGATCATGTGTGTTGGTTGATGCTTCTATTGTGGCCGGTGCACTGACACCTGTTGGATTGCTCATAGTGGTCGAGACCTGGATATTTAGTGGGATGTACCGTTGTCATGAGAAGACCTTGTGACCTTCATTATACTCCAGAGGGACATCGAGCCTAGCCTCTGTGCTTGGATGGACAGCAGATGTGTGTATGTGTGTGTGTGTGTGTGTGTGTGTGTGTGTGTGTGTGTGTGTGTGTGTGTGTGTGTGTGTGTGTGTGTGTGTGTGTGTGTCTGTGTATGTGTGTGTGTGTGTGTGTCTGTGTATGTGTGTGTGTGTGTGTGTCTGTGTATGTGTGTGTGTGTGTGTGTCTGTGTATGTGTGTGTGTGTGTGTGTCTGTGTATGTGTGTGTGTGTGTGTGTCTGTGTATGTGTGTGTGTGTGTGTGTCTGTGTATGTGTGTGTGTGTGTGTGTCTGTGTATGTGTGTGTGTGTGTGTGTCTGTGTATGTGTGTGTGTGTGTGTGTCTGTGTATGTGTGTGTGTGTGTGTGTCTGTGTATGTGTGTGTGTGTGTGTGTCTGTGTATGTGTGTGTGTGTGTGTGTCTGTGTATGTGTGTGTGTGTGTGTGTCTGTGTATGTGTGTGTGTGTGTGTGTGTATGTGTATTTGTGTGTGTGTGTGTGTGTGTGTGTGTGTGTGTGTGTGTGTGTGGTTGACTGGTGCAGACTGTGGTTTGGAATGCGCTGTTGTTTTGTCCCTTGGCTCACTTGTTATGGCGTTATCGGCCATGTCAGCCAGGAGAGTGTTGGTTTGTGTGGCTTCCAGCCGCCACGAGCGACGCCGATGGATTACCCATATATCCCATGTTGGCAGTATAGGGTATCGGAGAGCGTGATAACACGACGGGCCTTCAGAGTGTCCCGAGAATTCTCTAGCACCTACGACAGCGCCAACGAGATGCGGCCGATGCGTTCCGGTAGCCTGGTTGGCTTGTCTGGAGCTAGGAGAATTTTCTCGGTGGGTTAAGACCCTCACACTCGGTGGAGTGTACCAGTGCAATGAGGAAATTCAATGGCTATAGTAGTGCTTCAAATGTTCGGAAAGCCGTTTGTGATGTTTGGCTGCTGATTCTAAGTGTTTCTAGCACTGCTCGTATTTTCTCGGTGGTCGAGACTCGGGCACTCTGAGAGCTATTCTGGTGCCTCGAGGAGACCACCTTTGTTTTTCATGTGGTCTATACAGTTTGCTCTCCCCCGCTGACTCGTTTGGGTTCAGCGGGGGTGACGGGGCTTGGTGCGGCTAGCTGCCGGCGTCCCTACATAAGCACGCTAGAAGCTCATTTGTAAACTCTCCTTGTTCTTAAACACATTTCAGACTTAGCCAGATTTTGCCTTCATTGTCTGCCTCTCACACACAGAGCTCATGACATTTTTCGCATGAGCCTGCATTCCGTAATTAATTATGTCAATGAACTGTGACTTATCTGTACGATGTGAATGGAAAATGGGCTTGTTGCACAGGTATATCAGTGTGCACTTCCACGGTGTCAATTTGCGTCCATAACCTGAAAAAAAAGAAAAAAAAAAAGAAAGAAAAAAAACCGGACCGAGTCATATCCCTATGTTGCTCAATGATCCCGTCGTACAGTAAAACGAATCATAGGTGGTATACTGACATGCCTAAATCATCATTTTCAACATCATGGATACCAATAGGCATACCACTGCCGATACTAACAGACACAAGACCAACGGGCCGGTTTGGGACCCAATAACCCATCCATGGACCCCATAGTTGTGCAATGTGCTTGGTCCGTCATAAAGGACAAGTGGGACCGCTAGGCAACCCACAACCCCGTGCCATCATGGTTGCCAGGTCTAATAGACCCGGCAACCACATTTATGCCCAATCACCCCAAAGCCACACACTTGATAACTAGTGTACAAGACTGAAACATATGGTGAGGATCCTTCGAAGAAATAAACCTGGGCAGTTGACAATATTTCCTAGAAATGGCTTACTACAATCATGTACACTGTAACTTCTATGTACATGACTACAAGACTTTCATGGAACTTTCTTGATATTTACATTCCTCTAAATATGTGTTGAATTACAATGTCAATAATATATGTCCCAAATTACTTGAACATTTATTTTTCTAGATTTGAACCCATCTTTGCACTTTCTAAAAGATGTTGTTATGTTTGGAATATGTATATGTGCGCATACTTGAACCTCATTATGTAGACGCGTAGCGTGGACACTATGCAACAAAATAGGTGTCCCAATGTTTGAGAGTCACATGGTCAAGCAGGACGTCCATCCCCCCGGCCCCCCCTGCGAAGTCAAAGTGTATACGAGGGTGTATTTGGATATGTATCTGGAGGGGGGCCAGATTAGTACACAAGTGTACGAATACACTTGTGTACGTTGTTTGGCGTATGCAAGACACACACCCCAATACACTACCCCAATACACTAGAGGTGTCTTGGGGGGGGGGGGACGAGTCGAGGTGTCGTTTCTTAGCGTAGCGTGTCGACGCCGATATATGGGCAATGTCATGATCAATGCTCCTGATCTATTTTTGCACCACTGGGACAATGATACACTTGTGTATTGTTTTGGTTTTCTATCTAACACACTCACAGATACACTCATCCAATACACTTTCCATTTTTCAGGGGGGGGTGGTGGGACTAGTCCCCCCCCCTCCCGAAGTCGAAGTGTATTAAGGGGGTGTATTGGGAAGTGTATCTGGAGAGGGGTCGCATTTGTACACAAGTGTACAAATATACTTATGTACGTTTCTCAGATTATGGAAGATATATCTCCCAAGACACTCCCCCAATACATTAGAGGTGTTGTGGGGGGGG
>SZWC01012752.1:24275-53089 GCA_023375785.1 Penium margaritaceum | reverse complement strand
TTAGGAAGTGTATCTGGAGAGAGGTCGCTTTTGTATACAAGTATACAAATACACTTGTGTACATTTTTCAGAGTATGCAAGATTCACCCTCCAATACACTCCCCGAATAAACTAAAGGTGTCATGGGGAGGGGGGGAGGGGGGGAGGAATCCAGTCGGGGTGCCAATTCTGAGATTGTACCGTGCCAATGGTGATACATACGTGATGTCGTGATCAACGCTCTGGATCTATTTTCGTATCATTGGGATAAAAATACACTTGTGTATTGTTGTGGTTGTCTATCCAATACACTCACAGATACACTCACCCAATACACTTTCCACTTTTGAAGGGGGGCTGGTGGGACGAGTCCCCCCCCCCCGAAGTCGAAGTGTATTAGGAGAGTGTATTGGGAAGTGTATCTAGAGAGGGGTTGCATTTGTACACAATTGTACAAATACACTTGTGTACATTTTTTATGTATGTAAGATATACCCCCCCAATACAATCCCCCAATGCACTAGAGGTGTCGGGGGGAGGGGAGGGGGGGATCCAGTCAGGGTGCCGATTCTTAGATCGTAGCGTGCTTGTGGCGATATATGGGCAGTGTCACAATCAACGCTCTTGGTCTATTTTTGTATCATTCCGACAAAAAAAAAAAACACTTGTCTATTGTTTTGGTTGCCTATCCAATACACTCACAGATACACTCACCCAATACACTGTCTACTTTTGAGGGGGGATGGTGGGGCTGGTCTCCCCCCCCCCCCCTTGGAGGGGTGTATTGGGAGGTGTATCTGGAGAGGGGTCGTATTTGTACACAAGTGTACAAGTACACTTTTGTATTTCTTTTAAAGTTTACAAGATACACCCCCCGATACACTCCACCAACATACTAGAGTTGTCGTGGGGGAGGGGGGCATCCATTCAGGGTGCCATTTCTTAGATCGCACCGTGCCAATGGTGATGCATCGGGGATGTCACAATCGACGCTCCGGATCAAATTTTGTATCATTGAGACAAAAATACACTTGTGTATAGTTCTGGTTGTCTATCCAATACACTCACCGATACACTCACCAGAGACACTTTTCACTTTTGGGGGGAGGGGGGGTGGGACTAGTCTCCTCCCCCCCCCCCAAAGTCAATATATATTTGGGGGTGTATTGGGAAGTGTATCTAGATGAGGGTTGCATTAGTACATGTGTGTACAGATACACTTGTGTATGTTTGCTAGCGTACATACAATACACCCACTGATACACTCCCCCAATACACTCGATGTGTTTTGGGGGAGGGACCACAAACGACTTCAAGCGAATGACGTTCACGACCCTTGTGAACTTCAAATAAAGAACCGAATGACACGTTCTCCTACGAATATTGAACTGTTTTTCGATGTGGGTTTTGATCACATGTTACGTATGACACATGTACCCAATAAGACTTTTGAGGAAATTTATAGGTTACCTTACAATCTGTTCAGTGTATTTTTAAATAAACGGATAATAAGCATGAGAACTTAACAAAAAATTATCAAAACTTTTTTAATATGAAATGACACTTGTTCAGTAAGAAACAAGTGATGTAACAAGTCCATACACATTAGTAAACTTCTAGGAAGTGAAGATAATAGAGGAGTAGTATACATAGGTCATGGAGTGTGTAAAAGTGGGGTTATTAACCATAATTTGGCAACCACATGCTAGGTATAAGGGTGTCGGATGCTCACTCCAAGTCCTCCATTTTGTCCAGGAGTTTGGGAGATATGGTCAACGAGTGAGCCACCAAATCCTTAAGTGTATCGCTATAGGGGCTATATGGAAATTATAACGAGTAAAACATTTACATAGTTCCTCATTCTTGGATTTGTTTTGCAAAGTATCCCCACATTCTCACATTTCATGTGCAACGTTACCCACATTACGAGATTTCATTTGCCAAGTGTCACACTTCCTTGTACATTCATTTCTCTCAGGTCATGTCTTGTTCAAGGATATAATGTAACATTGTGCTTGTATGTATGAATTCTAACATTATGTATTCACACAATACAAGTCTGTTCAGCATATGGCATTTCAACAAGATGCACAAATTGTTGTGAACATGACAACTTTTCCACAACACATAAACATTATGCATACGGTCAGTGCCAATATTCTTCGCCCGGTGCATGCAATTTAATGATGAATATGTGATATTAAGTGAAGTACATGGCCTGTCATGAATGCGTAGAAGGCAGGTTTCATTTACAGAGTTGCATGGCATTAGTTGTTGAGGTGAAAGATGGGGCAACGTTTGTCACCTGAATGCACATTTCCAACTTAAGACACATGAGAACAATGTCTGCAGTGATATATCCTTGTCATAGTAGTGGTAGCAAAGTATTCAAAGATTAACTCCTTGTGCACACACATGCAATTGAACTACATGGCTTGGCTCTTGTCATGTACACAAATACCACAACATGGAGGGGATGTCATTTGCTTCACACATCATTAAGACCACTTGCATTATGGTCCCAAATCACGCAAAGCAATCCATTCTTGAATGTATGCAAGCCAACTATGAACCCACAAAATGACATCACATGCTTCGCATGGATGCCATTCCAGACAAACCTGTACATCATGGAAGACCTCCTCTGACGGGCCACGTGTTATCTGACAGCTATCACACGTAGAACTAAGTGTTGTGCCAGGTATAATCTGGCACCCATGTTCCTCTAGTAATTTCTGCATTTCTAAACATGCTTGGAAGCTTCAGCGAGAGATTTTTCAATACCAGTAAGGCCACCAAACCAAGGAGAGGGATAGTCGACAGCTGTGGACAACTGCCATGTTGGAAAAGAGATGTTGTCTATATTGTTACATACGCGACATGGAAGGAAATAATTCATGTGCATGTTGACATGTTCATATGCATGTGGCAGATGGGGAACATTGAGAAGGCGACAAGAATATTCCATGAAGCACATCTCTTTGAAATGTTCAACACGCGTGCATGCCCAACTCCCTTGAAGGAAAGCTGACGGCGAGAAATGCAGGACCGACTTTATGAATCTATCCAAAGATCATGAAGGTGTTTTTTGGTGAAAGTTCACACCTCAAAAGCGACGTCACAAACTACCTTTCACTCCGTGTTTCAAGAAAGTTGGAGGCTATACATAAATGGATTTTAAAACTAGGGTCACTATGAAGTGGAAAATTTATTGGGGGGCTAAGTACAAACAAGCTCTTAATCTAGGAGCTTTATGAAAATAATCTACTTTGACGATGGTTGGCCAAAACTAGGGACAACTTACAAGCCCTCCTAGTTCTTTGGGCAAAGTTGTCCAAGGTGATGACCTTACCAATCACCTCAACAATTTGCGACGATGAGGAAAAGTATGAAAGGCGAGGTACTATTCTGGAAAACAAGCACTACACTATGTAACGGCGAGTGATAGCTCATGGCCAACTCTGCCGGCGAATCTTATAAGCACTAAACTCCAAAATTTCATGAAAGACCCATCTGGAAGGCCGCCCCAATGGCGTGCTTTTGGGGGAAAAAGTCTTTGGTTAAACATTTCACTATGGAAGATACTTGATTCAACTTTACAATTGCTTATCACAACAGATTACATAGACTAAAACAGGGCAAACATTGCATTCAATCTGTCGTGTATGTCTCAAGACTAGCACATTGGCATAGCCCAAACCAGCTTGGCAATATTTTGTGAATAAATGGCGGCCATAATTGCCCTGAAATTAAGGCAATGATTTAGCCATTCATGTTGGACTACTTCTGGAACCACAGCCACCAGATCATAGCATGTGACGGACCACGATTCGAAAAGGTTCAAAACTTGAAAATCTACATTGATCTGACACCTCTCATCAAGGTGGTACAAAAATCAAGATTACCTAGTTAGTTAATCCTAGTTTCTCCTAATCGACAATCATTTTCCATATTAACCGTAGCTAATTCTTGTCAAAGCCATTGTCCAAACTAAGGGACATCGCATTATGTAAACTATTTACTCATGAAAACGATTAATGTATAAATTTCTATCATGGAAATGGAGTACAAAAAATCAACAACAAAACCTATATAAATATCTCCATGCCCATGCAATACTGCATGGATGTGAGGGGGATACAATGAAGGACAAATTTGGCTAAGTCATGAACGCATTAAGAACAATGAGAAGGTACAATGAGCCCTATCCTGAGCTTTTATACATGGGACTAGCGACTGGCTCGTAAAACTTCTTCATCCTCACCTCACCACACCACAATGCACAGAGGGAGAATGCGTACGCCATGGAACGTGAAGTTAAACAAGCTCGGTCTCGACAAGATCTGAAAGACTATGCAAATCATGGAGCGTGAATCCAATACGACAGGTCTTCTAATAAACCTGAACAGCCCACCGAGTGCCCGGGTCTTGACCGTTGAGGAAATACACAATGTACCCTAAACATATTCAGACTCTAAGGCGGTGTGCTCGTAAAACTGGTATGCCGAAGCGAGGCACATTAGGCCTCTCAATATGTTGGAACATGTCACTAGGCATCAGGGCCTCGGCCATGTACATATTACACATGAAAAAAAAATGTTAGTAACAAGCCGATCAATCACTACTTGACCTTCTGAGGTACTAGCACAAATTACTGTATAGCCAAGTCTTGTGCACAAGAAATAATTCACAACCTGACAAAGACAATATGTTTCTAATCATCATGGGAAATCTCGGGGCTCTGGCACAATCTACCGAGAACAGAACACAAAGCTACTGGAGCACTTCATAAAGCTAAAAAGTTTTGCATGTGCTTGCACCGAGAGCAACATAGTATGCTTTGCTTGAAGTACATGCCACGTAGTCCTGCTTACCGCTTTTCCACATAATGACTATCACACCAACTCGGAAAACGTAGCCAGTATGACTGTGAGCATCTGCATCATGGACCCATTTGCACTTAGTGTAACCATCGACGACCACTAATGAATGTGTTTGGTAGCTGAGGCTAATTTGAGCAATGGAGTGTGTAGAACTGACAACGTACAATGCGTCCTCCATGTGTCGTGCCCAGGGACACTGTGGGAATTGAGCCAGGATGTCCATCGCAAAGGCAACATTGGCCTTCGTAGTGGTCGCAAGGTACATGAGGGACCCCATGACATAGATATAGTTGGTCGCATGGATAGTCTCCGCCATCTGTGACACGTCCAGTGTCTTCAACAACCTTTATCCCACTGGAGTAATGGGCATCAAGCAGTGGGAACAAACACGAGTAGAGGTAGGAAGCGCTCTCCTAGGTTATGAACATACGCTGCCTGATGGATGTACAATATGCGATTAGCATGGTTGTGCTTAGCACTAGTCCCAAATCTTTCACTTTGTACGTAGAGTGCAGTAGTTTCCATAGCCTAAAAATGCCATTACTAGGTGATGCAACCAGCAAATTATCGACATAGATCAGGACGAAGACAAATGGCGCTGACCGTGGGACAACAAAGAGCGATGGATCCACTATGTTACATTGGCATCCTCACTTTTCTAAGGCTATAATTATCATCCACTATTGTTAAGTTGCAACATGTGGGTGATTGTTTCAGGCCATAGAGGGCCTTTCATTTCTTCTAGACTCTGGAGGTGCTACTTGAAAAGCTTGGGAGCTGGACCATGTAAATTTCCTCATCCAGTCACCCATTCAAGAATGTATTATTCTCCTCCATTTGTTACAGTTCCTGGTCATGGTGTTCCACGTGGCTAAGAAGAGCTTTGGCTGTAGTACAACAACCCACCGGTGTGAACGTCTCGTCAAATTCAACGTTTGGAAATTGGGCCTGCCTTGTACTTGTCAAATGCACCATAGGCTTCAACTTCCAACAAAAGACCCAATAGACATCAATAGTGTTGTGCCCCGGCGGTAGATTGTCACGCTCCCATAATTCATTGTCATTGAGAGTGTTCAGCTCATCTCACATAACACCCTCCCACATCTCAGCATCAGAGGCTGTAAGTACTTGCCAAACTGTGGTGGTCGTAGGTGATAGGACCATGGCGACTAGAGCGGCATGACACTCAACAATTGTGCTCAGGACATCCATCCAATGCACACTCATGCTCAGTCACGTGCAGTGCATGTCCAAGGGAATTATGTGGATAGACTACCTCAGTGGCCAGGCCTAGTGTGTCAATGCCATGATTGAGCAATCCCCTGTCCAGGTAGGACAGAGGACTGCTCAGTCTTGGATTGAGGCTGACTCACCAATGTTGTGGAAGTATTGGAACGGTAAGAGAGTGCATGAAGGCACCAACCATGGACAAAGGGAGAGACATGTGCAGGACTTGTGGGGAAAGGAGTCCAAGGTAATTCAGACGCATGGACTTGAGGAAGGGGAGGTGGACTGGGCACAACGGGAGTGACCGGGCTAGATACGGCTACTGAGGAGTGAGCGGGAGACATCGACCGGGACAGGACAGAGGACGTGATAGGATTGGATGGTGCACTAGACAAGCTAGACGATGTGGATGGAAACGACATTGAAGATGGTTTGGGCGCAAGACCTAAATACCGAGCAAGGGAAGAGAGTGTGGACTACAAAGAAGCAGGAATAAAGACTGCACAGATGGCAAGACCACCTCCTCTCCACCAAGAGAGTTGCAGAAGGAAGTAGGTGACGAGAGACAACCAAGGTTATAGAGAAACACGAGCTAAGATAACAACATACCACGGGACTCAAGGACATGCTGACGAACAAGATCCTAGAAGCACTTACCCTTAGACTGGGAAGACATGCCAAACAAGGGACAAAAGTGGCTACGAAGGGAGAGTTTACTGTCATTCAGAACCTTTGGGAGCCCGGCCAATGAAATGATATCCCAGACCCTAATGGCATTGAACACAAAAGGAGGCAAAAGACCAGACATGGACAACAGAGTGTGAGCGCCATGGGCGAGAGTACAATTCCATTGCTCTAAGTCGTCATTTTCCTAGGGTGTGTATGAAGCATAGGCCTCCAATAATACCCCTTTAGAATCTGAGAGACATGTGTTAGGTCGAAGGAACTCACCACCAAGATCACCACAAAAGACACACAGTGAGCATTGACAAGTACGCTTAGCCTAACAATACATGACTCGATGACGGAGCAAAATGTGCTCTTCTGAAAAAGAGCAAGTGAACATGGGAGAAATCATCAAAGGGACACAAGATATAGCATCCAACATCCCCTAAGAGTTCATGGAACATAGGGCCCATCACGTCAACATGACAACAAGGAAGATAAAGAAGAGTGATGCCTTTTCCTTGGATATAATCAAGACACACAGTGGGGCAAGGGGATGGGAAGGTCGAGGGTGACAGACCAACAGCATGTTGGAGCGGAAGCGTACTCTGAATGACATCGGTGTACACATGGCCAAGACGGAAATGCAAGAGGTATACAAGATCACACAATAGAGATTGGGCAATATGGATGTGGACAATGCCAACATTGGGAGCGGAGGAAGAAGGAAAGGATGCATGATAGAGCTTGTCAAACTTGACCCCGCACAAGACAGCACGGCCAAAGGAAAGAAGAAAAATGGTGCCAAATCCACAAGTGGCAGATGATTTTATACTTTGTTTGTCCAGAGACAACACTTCCAGTAATTTGACCTCCAAGGATGACATGTAAAGAACTTCCGGCAGAAATCGAGCACTTGTAGGACCCACAAAGTGCACAACACTAATGCCTTGGACAGGGAGAAACTTATCTGACCTAGTGTGAACAAAGTAAACAGACTCGTCGGGGACAAAAGAGATTAACGAAGGGTTTACATATGTCAGGTGACGGGTGGTTGTGGATTCAAGAAACCAAAAGCCAAACGCACACACAATGGGAATCATGCCACAGGTCGCAATGGTCTCCATAGAGAGGGCAGGACTGACAAACGGAGTATAGACAACGAGACAACGGGGAAGAAACACATATTGCTAGTGCATGACCTACGAGATAATGGTACACAAAGAGCGTAGGACATGAACAAGGGGTCCCCACAAAGGAAACTGTAAGTCCGAAACACAAAACCTTAAGACATCGTCACAACACTTCTACATCCCTGATCACAAGGGCAAAGAAGCTGGAGAAGAGATTTCTCCAACTGACACTCGCCATCAATCGTTGCTACCTAGGCCGGGTTAGGGGCTCATGGGGAAGCAAGGAACCACAGAGGGGCGGTGTAAGCTGAGGAAAGGGGCCTAGCATAGGCTGGAGCACCACGTGCAAATGGCTTGTCCCAAGGGTACGGGACAGGCAACGGTCCGAACGGACAGGCAGAGGTGGAGTCGGCCTTGAAAAAGACAGTAAAACAATATAGGAAGGAGGTGCTCGATCTGGACGCGGAGGACACCATAGAGGTGTCAAAAGTACTTGTCTAGTGAGCACGCATGGCACGGGCTAGGCGCACGTCATCAGGAAGGACAGAGCATGTGCGAACGGAGTGCTAGGTGGATTCATGGTTCTAACATACAATGGCACCGGAAATGCGATAAGAAAAAGTAGAAATCTTGTTTTTATCCTTGACCTTCCGAAGACCCTAGCCCTTTCCAATACCATAGTAAGCAAGGAAATTGGCAATGGAGGTCAAGGGTGAAGAGGAGGAAGAGGAGGTGGACGAAAAATGGAAGGATGCGGTGGCAGCAGTGAGGGCCGCAATCCTCGTGACAACGGAATGATGGGTGTGCTTGTTTCAAAGGTTGATTCATGAAGTGGCAAGGCATTCAACAATGAAGTCCCATAGAGTACCAATACCAGGCATGGACTTCGAGGGGACAGGCTGGGCGGCAAGATGCTACAACTCCTACGCTTTGACATCACAAAGAAGGTCAGAGAGCTCAGGGAGAAACCCTACTGTTCATGGTGAGAAAAACGGAGAGTGACCAATCTATGTATTTCCAAGCTCATGGAGAAGTTTCTATGCGCAAGCCCAGTAGGAATTAGTCGTCTCGAATGCATGCATGACATTTGTGTTCAATTGGAGGTTGAGCACACTACGAGCAGCTTGGCCAATAATGGTGGTGTAAAGGTAAAGTAAAATATATGCGTCAACTAGGTCAGATAGGAGCTAGGTGGCATGATTGGGATAGAAGATGCCAATGTCATCAACGAGCAACTTGTGTTCAACAGCAACGAGGGCACAGACGACAAGGGAAACTTCTGCATTACCTTGTTATTCACTAAATTTTACAGTAATATAGCCAAAATATGCCTTTCAAAGCTGACTTCGGTCATCGTGGAGGCCCTTGAAATTTTGATCATGATTAGTCAAGATTCTAGCTCACTTTCCTCCTTCATTGAAAATCTGGCAAGAACATCCCCATAATTACCCCTTCCTTACAAAATTACATCCATCATGGGGTCGGGTGCACTTCCTAATATCATTTCTGTCCAGAGGTTTACCACTGCCCTTACTCATGAAAGCTTTTGTACAACTTTTCTAGATTGTTGGCAGCTTTGTACCTAATCCTCACAAGACCAAATGATCGGCCTTCTACATTGCCTTACAAATCCATCATATTGATTGTTACATTGACTTTTGCCCTTCCTCAAAGTATTGCACCATCCCATTCAGCGACATACACTTTTTGATTTATGAAACGAACTGGAGCGGACAGTTGCTTACCATCCAATTCGATTGGCGCTCTATTTGAAAGAAACAATACTTCTTCCCCACTAAATATGCGCCCGCGAGATGTGTATACATAATCTCTCTTTTGCCCCATACCACCTGCTTGTCGCACCCACCATTGGCGTAATGGCTCAAGCACCTACCTCTTCTATGTGGGAGAGGAAACAATTGAACATAGCCTCCTTCTGTGTCACCGAGGAAACCCTCTCCGACAGCACATGGAGAACTTCTTCAAAGGATTTCACAAGTCCCGAAGTACTTATAGCCCCTTGGAAGCCCATTGTTTTATGTTGCTTGGTTCATTTTCTGTCTAACCTCTTCCACCTTACGTAGCAAAAAAGTTGGGAGGAACAAAAATACTTCCCCTCTTTCAATGTAAGAATTCTAGAGACATATATGAGGTGATTCCATCTTGCTCTCTAAAACTAACTCAAAATCTTCTGATGGAAAGTATAAAATTGTTGAAGAAAACATTCCCTCGGCACTTATCTATGAATATCTAATCCATGAAAAGTACTCTCATAATTGTTTTGCTTCACTATGTGATGGAAACATCGGAACCACAACACTTTGCCCTGATTTTTGTAACTTGGGGTTCGGGTTCAACTATAGGTCTTCTTTGTCGCTGAGGTAGCCCCTCCGCCTCAGTCAATTGCGACGAGGGGTTAAAGAGAAGGATAAATTCACCTGATAATCCTGGTTTGGGCATTATCTGTAGCATATGCGTCAGGTCCGTCTGGCGGACAAGATTTAAGTCTATCTGGTTTCCTAGCCTACCTGAAGCTCCGCCCTGGTAGCGGTGGTCAACACCTTACGCCGACCTGAACGGTTGGCCAGTCGTTTTCACGCCCAGGCTCGATTGGCCGTCTCACTTTTCTAGAGTTCCAAAATTTTTAGCGGATGGCTCTGACCGTCTTTATCTCCCCTCTAGTTCGATCGGAGGTCCTGTTCTCGATACCATTTTCGATGCTAATGAGCTGATGACAACTCAACGAGAGAATAAAGCATATTTGAAAAGTTCCAGAACAACGCGCCCGTTGTAATCGCACCGTCATCGTTGCCTACAGCTGGAGGCTCTTATGTTACATCAGAGTATGGCTTAGGTCAGATTAGCCGGCCAGATCAATCTACTAGTCATCGCTGACCGTCACGTATTTGGAAAACTAGCTTTTGGATCTGGCTCTCGTCATGCATACCTGCCGTCGTCGTCATAGCCAGTCATGGCGACTGGTCATGTCGTCGCCGTGGAGAAGTTTTCCCTAATGAGAAACTCTTTTGCAGCTACGTTCACGTCAGATCAATCGGTGTATTGGACACGCATTCTCCGAATCTGTGCAAATGTGATTTGAATGGCTTTTGGGTAAAAAAAAGGCCAACCGCGTGGGAATCTGTGCACAAGATTCGGGATCTCGTTTGAGCGGCGGCGAACCGAATATGCCTCATCAATTCCGTCCAACTCTTGCGAGCATCGTTAAAGACCTTTGTTAAAATTTCCTCACAACCACGAAATCTTGGAATCCAGTGAAGAGATGAATCAAGAAGGATTTAACACGGCAACATTGTGAGAAACCCCGCTTTTCTTAGTCACGTATCCTTGTTACCTCGTCATTCAAATCGGCAACATTATATATCAAATGTCTCGAACTGGGGATAAGATATGCCCCGGGTTAAACATTTGAGACTAAATCTACCACCATTTCAGATGCTCCTGATCAATCTTCCCTATCGGCCACAGATTCATGTATGCTTTTGAGTATTGGTCGATTCTCTCTATAACAGTGAACGAAGACACGTTGATTCAAAAATGCAAGAGGAGGTTTTATGTGACCTTTTTTAAGTTAACAAGTGCTAATAATGCATTAATCTATTTCACACACTTTCCTTTGAAGAGACACCCATCCCATATTCTCATGACATCATGTAAAAATCCATTTTTTTGGATTTAAAGAAAAAGAGGTACGAGGGGCGTAGGGGGTCAATGGAAATCTCACCCTAAACTTCATGGTGCACAACAACCTTCACCATTTCTATGGGTACTTAAAAATAAATAGTTTCATGGAAAAACTATACGAGGACTGAAAATTACTCAAACCCTTTTACTCTTGGTTACAAAAAAAATCGTAAACATTCACGAAATGCCAGATATTGGGTCGGTGTATGATACACCCATGCTTGGTTGGTGCCTAAAGATAAGGACAACGACCGCTACGCCCGACGGTGAAGTCATATGTTAGAGTGAGGGATAACTGGGCTGAGTGACGGCTTCAACATGGCGCAATCGGATCGATGATCGGAGGTTTGTACGTGAAGTTATGGATTTTTATCCGTAAATACCCGGGTGCGGCTGGACCACAAATTTCTGATGTACAGGCCAGATTTAATCCTGGCATCCAAGTCCAAGGGGGGGAAAGGAGCCTGGATCTTTGATTGTTGCATGCACAGCAAGGCTGTGCATGCCTGCTGGCCCAGTTTGGTCAGCAGTTGCGGAGTGCAAGCAAGCACTACTGGGTACTTGGCCCAGACCAGTCAGGGTGGGGCTACACCTGACTGGATTGCTGGGACCGCTTGCATCAGCATATGCAAGCAGGGCTCTGGAGCAGGGACCACTCTACATCAAGAGGTCCATGCACGACTCAGCATTGCATCAATTACCACATGCACGACTCAGTAGCTGCATCAGCTACTACATGCACGACTTAGCAGCTGCATGCAGAACCAAGAGTGGGGACCGCCCTGCGTCAGCGGCAACATGCACGACTCAGCAGCTGGGACCACGGTCAAGTTGCCAGCATTCAGGAAGCTTCCTTGAGGAGGAAGCTACGTGCCTTGGACAGGGAAGATTCCTTGAGGAGGAAGCTACGACTTTGTAGTAGGAAGATTCCTCTGGGCACAGTGCAGCTGGTCAACTTGCCAGGATCCTAGTATAAAAGCAGACTGGACTCAGTCAGTCCAGTAACTCCAGCAGAAACTCCAGTAGTAACTCAGCAGTAACTCAGCAAGAAACTCCAACATCAACTCCAAAGACCAGCTGTCCTTCTTCTGCCAGACATTGCCTCATACCAAGACTCTACTGTCGCTCTCATCTCAAGACCCCAGTAAGCCTGGGAGCAGTCTGCCAGCCTGGGCAGGAGGACACCCCTGACTACCTTGCTCTGGTGGCCAGACTACGTGCAAGACTCAAGCTACCTAGTTTGAGCTGTCTTCCTTGACGTTGCCCATCTGTGGGCCAGACATTGTGTCTAGACGTGAGAGCCCAGAGTTAGTGTCTAACCTCAACTCTGCTTTACAGAGCTGATTCTGTCTAGACAATCCGACTATTGGAGTCTCCCTCTGTCAACCCTGTGTGTTTGGCAATGCTCTGTCAGCCTGGTTAGGAGGGTCTACAAGTTGTGTGTCTTGTTGGAGTTCCCCTCTATCAATCCAGTAAGCCTGGAAGCACTCTGCTAGCTTGGCTAGGAGGGTCAGAAGACCTCTGACGACCTAGTAAGTCTGGCAGTGGCTGCCAGCGTGGAGAGGAGGCTGCCTTGACAACCTGGAGGCCATTTCACCTGAAAGAATGGTGACCGTGCTGAGACCCTTGCAACGACATCCTTGACGGCCTAGCAAGGTGTTGCGCCCTCGGATGGGGCAGGTTGTGTCAGAGCACTAAGCTGAGCTGTGTTTCGCCGCTGTTTCCTTCTACCATACTTGTACTTGATAGTCTTTTTCAACTACAAGTTTCAATCCAAGTCTTCCGCTTCTACACATTGGAGTACAAGGTTGGTTTGCTGGGCACAAAGATCCTGAACAGCAGCAAGATCCCCTTGCTGCATCAGAGCACGCGGTGACTTCGTCACTACAGGCTCCAAAACCCCAATAGTGAAAAGTGGAAAAACAGGACATGAAGACATACTATTTTGAGGCAGATCGTATGTTAAAGTTTTTTTGGAAAGTAGGGCCGATGGGGACCGGATTTCTATTTTAAGGAATTTACAATATTTAAGGAATTTATTAAAGACCAGGGTGAAAACACCAATGGTTTCAAAAGGCGATGCATTCAAGGAATTTACAAAATTTTAAAACACGTAGGAGCTCGCCTTTGTTCACTTTCTTTCCTACCAAATTTGTATGATTTGTTCTTCACACATCGAATATCCATCTATAATAGGGCTAACATGGTTATTTTGTTGGAGCCAGGTGATAACTACACTGGATTTTGGCTCAGGCATGGTGTAGTTGGTTTCCCTTTTGGAAAAGTCCACGTGAATTTATAAATTATATCATGATTCACTAGGAATTTTCCTTTGGGGAATTTCCAATGTAGAAAGCCAAAGAATTCCTAGGTTTATTCCTCAAGGACTTATTCAAACCCTTGAAGTGTACAAAACATTTGGTCCATCAACGAAAGGTGGGACTACCTCGCCAACTTGTTGGAGTGATGTCTTAGGTTCACCAACTTGGTAACTGCCTCGTATGTGGGACTACCGTACTACTCTTTAATTTATTTTTTTTTTTAATTGGCATAATCCTTAATTTTCTTAACGGATTTGGTCGTAGAAATTATTTTGGTCGTACTTAAGCATTCATTGAACAAAAACGTCTGACCCTTAAGTTCGTTCATGATTGACGACGTGGACCTCCAGAATGGCCCATCAAGCATTTTGAGTGCTTTCAGGCGTCGCAAGTGTCGTTACATCAGCATTTTGACATGTCAAGCTAAAGGGCACAACTGTCGCAACATTGGAGTGGCATGTGAGATTGTCTCTCTAAGGGCAAAATTGGACGTTTTTATGCATAAATGATAACGAGTGAAGAAGTTGTCGCTTGTCCTTTCTACTCGTGAGTGAACTGAAATGTTTTGAGAGAAGCACCAGATTAAAACAAAACTCCAAGTAGATATGAAAACAATTTTGGAACAAAATGTGAAAACAATGATTGTAAACACAAGTCTAGAATGAATTATTTAGGATGTACTTAAGAAATCCACCTAAGAAAAATTTCTTTCAACTTCGTTCAGCGTAGAAATAATCCTTAATGAAATTGAAGATCTATAGGGTACCTCATCATTGAAAGTACAAAGGTTATGAGGTTTGTGTGAGCCACTATACATGTAGCAATGAGGTTGTTTAGCTCACAAACATCCTCTCGGAGGATAAATTACATCATCATCGTTTCTTCCAATTTTAAAGGGCATAATACTACATCAACTTCAGGGACTGCCGTGACCGCCACCTTTAGTGGAGCAACCTGCAACGCCAAGTGCACTAATAAATAGAGCACGGGTATAAAAGGGAGCACCAGTTGTGGTTCTAACAACTATTTTTCCGGTCTCTCCATATCCATTGTATTAATATCAACTATTTCACATGTTTGCGAGCCATTTGGTCTCTATACCATACCCAGAACCACGATGTTTGTGGAGTTTCCTATAGATTCCCTCTGATGACACACTGACTCTTGCATTGTTTGGCTAGCATGGAGAGGAGGTTTCCTATAATCTTGATGGCCTGTGGACCCAAATGACGGCTGAGACACGAAGACTCTTATTGAAAGGCTAGACACATAGGAAGACATTGCACCTAGTTTGGGCCAAACTCTGTTAAGATTGTTTTCCTGAGCTGTTCATAGGTTGTTGCTGAGCTTGTACTTTGTATCATTGTACATTGTATTCTTATATTTCAAAAAGAGCTTATTGATTCATTACTAGGGAGTTGTACAAGAATTTCTTGGCACAACGAAGGCCCTGTTATGATAGCAAATTCAACCAAGCCTTTGCTGTGGTCGTGCAAAATGTGAACATATTCCACATGAGTTATGATATACATGTTTTGATTGAGATTCCAAACAAAGTAAAAGAAAACCACAATCGTCAATTTCCTTACCTAAGGTTCAAGGGAGGTGCACTTACTCGTAACCGTTCCCAATTCTCTTGGCCTAAACATTCGTGGATGTGAGGGAACCCACTTTCTTCCCTTTTCCTTCAAAGAACATATGAAAGAGATCCGTTTCGAAGAAATGAATATCATATTCTATGTTTAATTGAGTTAAAACAGGCATCGAGAACATTTTACACAAATTGTTGCCGTGTACATGGAGGTTCAATAATGACATCAATGTTACAGCAAAAACCATCCTCACAATGTTATTACGGGTTGACCATGAAGCATGTAGGTTAGAGTGAATGCTTAAATGATTTAATTTATGCCCTAATACATGTGATGTACCTACTTATTATTTAAAAATTTTATGCAGAATAAATTTGGTTATGAATTAATTGCTACTTTATGTAAAAATGGAATATGATAATTGATTTTAGGGGGAGAATCATGAATTTATTCATTCATAGGAAAATGTTGGGTTATAATTTATGGATTGTGTATTTTGCAAATCATAATATAAAAAAGGCACTTATAAGGTTTGAATGCATCCTTCACAAATTTGAATAGAAAAAACTCCACTAATTACTGACAAAGAAACAAATGTTGTTTCTTCCAGCCATGTCAATTGATTTTTGAGAAAAAGGGATGGAGGACATGTAGCATCAAAATTCCTTTCCCCATCAGAATTGCAACCAAAGAGCCACGTTACCATGTGATTAGGTGAGAACCTACCCAAAAATCAGAGAATATGATTCAAGATTTTTTTTTCATGTTTTACATTTGAATATTTTATCTGTGAGAAACAAAGAATACAAGTCATTTCTTGATCATGATTAAGCAACGCATAAAGCACCTTACATTAGTTTTTCTTGGTAAGTGATTCATGGTGCAATAAAATATGTAAGGGTAAGGTGGAGGTTGAGCTATTTACTGGCTGCCAGAGGAAACGTTTTGTCTTAATACACATATGTATGTTTACATGTTCATAACATGTGTATATGGACCACTTAAAATGTTTATTTGCTGGAAATGTTGAAGCTTATTATACAATATCATTCTTAGCGATGCTTCTTGAAAGGTATATTTGAATTTTTATATGGATTATTGCAATGATAATGAGATTTTCAGAAAAACTAATGAAAGTTTCATGTTACATGTCATAACTAGTAATTTTTAGGTTGTATCATGGTGATTGTAAAATTATTTTCCAATTGAAAGCATGAAATGATGAGGAAACATGGCAAAATGTTATGAAATGCGTGTCAAAAGATGTTTATTTTACTTTAAAATACCTGCATGTGAGCCCACAAATACATGCTTAACGTTGGCATGTTTCTGTCAAACTATGTTCTGATTGTTTTCATTTTTTTGTCCCATTTTGGTGGTTTTAAATATTTTATGAGCTTATTTTTTAATGTTTTCATGAGATTGGTTGAATGTGGTTTCATCATCGAAACTATTGCAAAGGAAGCATGGTTCTATCTGAGCTTTGTTAGCAAGGGATCTTTCATGTTAACGTGCCTTGAGCTACCCTACTGCTCTTGGATTTCGATATTAATTTTTTTTAAGTTGATTGAATGTGATACACTTTTTCGTTCAATGAATTATACGTACCACATAAATAATTGAACTCGAATCTTATGTGGAAGGCTAAAGGATTTGAAACTTCAATGGTGTTTTTCTCCGTTTAAAACGTTGAAATCAAGGTACCATTTGATGCACATTCGACCATTAAGGAGTACCAAAATAATTCAAACCTGAAAAAGCTCATCTAATTCATAGATTGTATAATTCACAATTTTCCATTCGTTGAAATCCAAGAGCAGTAGGGTATTGCCCTGTGTGACATAGAGATTGATATTTTATTTAATGTGTAAATATAACTTGACACTTCACAAGTGCTGCCACCTTTGAGATTACCGGCTTCATTGAGCCTGAATTTTCAATGAAGCATGAAATGAAGCAATTCTGGGTCGCCGGCGGGAAGCTCGGTCTTTCGTCCGCCTCCAGGTTCTCGCGCGGACCATTGGCGAATCGGTCCGAGGCTGGTGTCGTGTTCCGCTGTTTTCCTGTCTTCTATATTGAGGCAACCGCCAATGAATCCACACGTTCGGGCCGGCCTGAACTGATTTGATCAACGCTTGGCGAACAGAATGCGTATCTTTTTTGTCTCGGCTTCTACATCGTCGTGGAGATGTTCCCGCTTACCCTCTCCACCACAGACGTGAACGATTTATCGTTAAAGGCATTTTGTATCGATACATTTTGTGAGTTTTTGTTTTCCCCCTTTTCCAGAGATCTCATAGTCGATGGCGGGGATCACCGTTTCCCGACAGCCGATCGTAGATCGACAAAAATATTAACCTGATAATGTAAACGCCTGTGTCCAAGAAGAACCAGCCGCGTCTTGGACGGGCCGAACTTTGTTGTTGCCTGCTGGCCATCATGCAGCCGGCCAGGCTTGTTGTGGCCGGCCTATTCCGAAGCGCTTAAACCATTTTCGCGTGAATATATGGTTTTTAGCATCTTGCTCAATACCTTGGTTTTGCCAGCGAGACGAGGTCCGAAGCCGCCCACAACAAGAAAAGGAAGCGGAACACAGCCTGGATTGTGGTGATTGAGTCGCGATCTCTCCCACCCATTTCATGACGTCAGTCTCGTCTGGTTTTGGCTTCGCAGGCTGCCTGTTGTCGGTGGGCCAGGCCATGCAATCATGGGAACAGGGCAATGTAATGCTATTTCCCTGCCGACACGTACATTTTTTATATGTCACTACTGAACAGAACAAGCAATAATCATCAAATATTTGAAGAAGCACTTTTGCGTGTCGCCAGAGCCTACTCGGAACGATAGCCCATTTATCCCTGACTCGCAGTATTTTCTCCGGACATCCGATCACTTTCGACTTCTGACAGAACACTGCTTGCACGTATGAAAAAACTGCCCCTTTCTTGAAAGAGAACCTCCCATGCCCCAATATCACGATGCCTGGGATGTGCCTGAATCTCAATAAAACCCAAAACCCCTGAATCTTTCAAGGGGATTTTCCTGAAAGTGATTTTCATCATTTATTTTAAGTGTTTTTGGGAAATATTGCCATTCAACGAGTGAGATGTGGAAAAACAATTCAGTTGGTAATAGTGTCACTTCAGGTGAAGTAAGGGGGCATGTTACTTTTCCAATATTTTAAGGGTGCATCAGAAGCCTAAGCCAATCATGGTTCATTCTGTTATGTACCAGACGTACACGAGTCCTTAATCTATCCAAGTGGGGCAATTTTGTTACCCTACTGCTCGGATTTCAACGAATAGAAAATTTTGAATTATAAAATCCATGAAGTATACGAGATTTTTTAGCTTTGTTTTATTTTTTAGTCCTTAATGGTCAAATCTGCATCAAATGGTATATTGATTTCAACGTTTTATATGGAGAAAAACACCATTTAATTTTCAAATCCTCTAGCCTTCCATATAAGATTCGAGTTCAATTATTTATATTGTATGTAGAATTCATTGAATGAAAAAGTGTATCACATTCAATCAACTTAAAAAACAATTAATATCGAAATCCAAGAGCAGTAGGGTAGTACACAAACAACCCATCGCTTCGGAATAATCGTGATATTCACTCCGACTGTCAATGGCAAACTGGCCAAATGCCTCGCCCTTAGTTGATATTCTCGAACCTTCCAACAGCTTCCACCAATCCTGCAAACCTAAGAACAGAAGCATCATGGCGTTTCCTTTGACTTCTGAGTGTATCAAGACAAATATAGATTTATGAAGATGCATCTCGCATCTTCACTGTTGATTCACGAAGACCGTTGACATCTCGATGGACCAGCTCAAACCCGACCACTCACAATGCGACTCCGCACTCATCGGTTGACAATTGACCCAACGATCTCGACAATGCATAATTTCTAACTCGACATTTGTATACACATGTTCGATCATTTTGACACTTGTCATCAAAGTACACATTCCACAAATGATCAATTGCTCAAGTGTCTCGAATTCTAAATCGTGTTCTTCCTTGCAACTTCTCCATATTCACCATCTAGGCTTTGCTAGCATAAAAATTGCTTTTAGAGCGTAACGGCGCTGAAGAGGCATCTAATTATATTACCCAATCGGAGGTTTACCTTTCACAAGTCGTCAGCACATCTTGCAAGTCAAATCTTAATAGACTTTATGACTATGACTTGGGGCAACCGAGCGCAACCGACGACCAATAGCAATACTTTGGTGACAGATTCAACGATGGAGGAGTAGAATGTGGCAATGCATGCGAATCCCGAAGCGACAGCAAATGCTGGCGTTTCAAGCTATGCCGTAGCTAGATCAACCCGTACGGTTCCGACGACCAATCTAGTCACGGAATCAACAGCAATAAAATCAGCTCTCCAAACCGACAGCCTTTACGATAATAATAGGGACAACAAGTGGCACTGGACAATTGGCATGGATCAACAAAGAACTGACAAACCGTATCCCAACGCTCGAGGGGATAAAAAATCACATACTCCAACAAGTCAACGTTGCGATTGAGGGTATTCGTAACATAAGAGCGCATGAGCTAGTGCTCGTCGAAAGAAATTCCAAACTCTGAAGTGATCCTAAAATTTGTCTAGCTCCACCACAACTCTTTGACCCTCAAAAATGAAAACGACCGACGGTTTGGATGTGGCTGACGAGTTTGGAGGTGTACTTCATCACTACCAGGGTCAATGACAATCAGAAGACGATTGACCTTCCGGCCAGGCTTTTCTGTGGCACGCCGCTAAGTGGGTGGAATGATGTAACGATCATCCAATGGCAAAAGGAGACAGGTAGAGCACTATCAGAGTGAACGATGCCTGTCTCACATCGTCGAATTTAGGCATTCTACCCTTGAAGCATATCAACCCATTGTGGTAAGATGTGCAAACACCACCACTAGAATAGAAGGAAATATCGCGCGTAATGCTCGCATGCTTTGGACGACTGAACGTGAAACCCGAAACATGATATAAGCTCTAGTGTCTACGTTAACAATTGAGCGTGGCAGAGTATACGTGGAGATGCCAAGAGATCATCACCCAAATAGACATCAACCTGAAGAGCTTTGTTTTAAGTACAAGAACGGCCTCAAGTGAGACATCCTACAATCAATCACTATCTTCGGCATCCAGAAGGAGTTACGGCGACTGAGTACACCACTCATATCCAGGAATCCTATGGCTGGCAACCTCCTAACCATAATTATCATGGAAATGGAGAAAAACCAGTCGCCGGACTCCTCCATTCTGATGGAAGTGGAAATTGTTGACCAGAGAGATACGCAAACTAACTACATAAACGTTGGGCACATCTCTCACAACTTTTCAGAGCAAGCAGCAGAACAAAATGGGGAGGAATTTATGAAAATTGAGTGGAGAGAACGACAAAGGGCATGAGTGAAAGGCGTAAATTGTGTGTGTGAGGAGCGATATGCACAAAACGATCGCCCAATTGCATGGCCCGCATTACCGCAAAGGGTTTCTAAGATCGTAAAATTCAACAAGGGGTACATGGACGACCAACTAATGCATCTACTTGAAGTTCAACATTGAGGATGAAAAGGTCGTAGAAGGGTATTGGTGCTCTTGAATGGAGGAGCTTCACACAACTTTGTAAGCAATGCTATGGTTTGCAAGATGTGTTTGTAGGCCAAACCAGGGGTGTTTGAAGAAAAAACCATCGACAGGAGACTATAAATACGGAGACTCAAAGAAGCAATACGAATTGAAGTGGGAGATTTACGGGATGTAACAGTCAGGACGTCTTGTCCAATTGGTGATAAAAAAAATCATCCTCGAACATGATTTCTTATAGCAGCACAATGTACAAGTCGACTAGAATAGTACCGATATTCACGTGGAGATCGATAGTGCCAAGCGATAACATTTGTGTGTGAGACGAAAGTCAACAGCGGAAGCAACAAAGGTGGAAGCAGCAAAGGAAGTCGTATAAGTCAAAAAGCAACACCTTGTGGAGCCAATACCGCTAAACGTGACCAATTACTTTTTACGACGAGGAGCTCATGTGTGGCACACATATCTCGAGCCAGTGGGAGAAGCAAAAATGGTAGGAGATGACTCATCATTGGCCTCATCAACCTTATCGGCATCAACAAAGTTCGCGATGGTACCCGAAGAGTTCGCACCACTTATCCAAGAGTTTGCAAATGTCTTCCCCGACGAAATCCCAAGAACTTTACCCCCTCAACGAGTCATCAACCATCGTATCGAATTGAAGCCAGGTAGTAGAGCAATTGTTCAAGGGGCCTATCAAATGATCGATCACGAGCTGTTAGAGCTGAAAAATTAGCTGGACGAGATGCTCGATCAAGGGTTCATCAGCCCTTTCCGCATGCACTGCACTCGTACTATTCATAAAAAAGAAAACTGGTGAGATGCAGATGTGTGTAGATTTTTGGGCGTTGAAGAAAACCAGAATCAAGAACCGCTACCCTTATCTTCGAGCAGACACAACGCTTGGACCAACTCTATGGGGCCTGCTTTTACTAAAATCGGCATACATAGCAGATATCACCAGATACGCATGGCAGATATCGCCATGAAGAAGACAAAGTTTCGAACCGGCTATGAGCACTTTGAGTTCACGATCATGCCGTTTGGACTCTCAAATACCTTGGCGACATTTATGGTGGCAATGAATAATACTTTTGGACCTCACCTCGACGATTCTGTCATGGTATAACTCGACGGCATTGTGGTATACAGACACACCCTTGAGGAGCACAATGAGCACCTGTGAAAAGTCCTCAAAATTTTATAAAGAGATGTGTTTTTGGGAAACTCCCAAATTCTGACTTTGGTCTTTGTCCGATTGAGTTTTTGGGTCACTTCATCAAGGGCGGGTGGATCACCATTGATCCAAAAAGGTCGCAACAGTCGTTGATTGGTCGATGCCAACCTACATTAGAGAAATTTAGGTTTTTCTTGGATTATTCAATTACTATCGGTGATTCGTATGAGACTATGTCAGTGTTTCAGTGCCTCTTTTTGGCCTCAATTGAAAAGAAAACAAGTGGCAGTGGGGACAGAGTGAAGAAGAAGCGTTCACTGCTTTGCAAAATACTCTAACCTCGGCACAAAACCTACAATTATCGAATCCAACGATCAACTACGTCATGGCCATAGATGTAACAGACTGAGCCATTGGCGCGGTCGTCCTACAAGACCATGGCAATGGAAAATAACCGGTCGTCCACATGCCTAAAAAAGTAGGAGTAAAACTCAACAACGTAGTAAACGAGAAGATGTCGACGGTCGTGCACGTGTTCAAGACATGGTGATACAATTTGGAGTGTCGTAGATCCATCGTGCTCATCGAACACCACGTGCTAAAATATTTGAAGACGTAGCCAAATCTCAATCGATGTCAAATCAGATGGATGGAATTCTTTGAGTCCAAGTTCGACTATGATACCAAGTATTGGTTTGGAAAAATCAATCGGGTAGACACACTCAGTTGTCAACCAGATTTTATGGCTGATGGGGTAATGCTACAACTATAACGAGACCCATATCTCAAGCAAGTATTCGGAAGAGGCTAAGACCAACACGAGGGATATGAGAAAGCCAAATTCTGGTTCGACGCAACCTACTAGCAACGATGCTTCACTCGTAAAGTTGTCATTCCTTGGAAAGAAAAACATCACCGTATAATGCTTGAGGAGTGCTACAACTCCGGACCAGATGGGCACTTCGAAGAAGACAAGATGATGAAGAAGCCGACAAAAACCTATTGGTGAGACAAGATGCAATACGACGTGGTCAACTTCTGTAAAACGTGTCACACATGTCAACGACAACAATTCCATCGCACGAGGCCACCTAGAATTCTACAACTGCTCCATGTTTGGATGTAACAATGGGCAGACATCTTGAAGGACTTCGTCAAAGGATTACAAATCACACTCAAGGGATATGATGCATCCTCGTGGTCAACGACAAGTTTTCCAAAATGTCTCTTTTCATTCCGACAACGACCGCTGTCATCGCCGAGGGAATAACACAGTTGTTTCTAAACAACATTGTGCTACTACATACTGTACAGAGAACCATCACAAATGACAGAGATGGTCGATTTACTAGCCGTGTTTGGCGTAGACTGATGACTCGCTATGGGAGCAAAATTCAACTTTCGACGGTGTTTTGTCCTCAAACCGATGGCCAAAATGAGCGGATAAATTTGACGCTCGATCAAATTCTAGGGACAACATGCAAACCTCACAGGACGGATTGGGTGTAGAAACTCCTGACCGCCGAAATCACATGTGATTGAGCAATTCCCACCAAAATATGTAAAAATCCGTTTGAAGTGGTGTATGACAAACGTTTTGCCACACTAGTCAAACGACAAAGTCACAACATTATTCTTGCAGTCGTTCAATGCCAAGAATTCACCATAATGTGGGAGGAAACACGACAAACTCTCACAACGATGAAGCGAGTAACCGATTGACATCGTAGCGATGACATATTTGTCGTTGGCGATAAAGTCCTTCTCAGATCGGCAAACATCAAACTCCATGGAGCTGACTGTTCGAAGCTCAAACTCTAATGGTTGGGACTGTTTGAGATCGAGCGCATGTACACCCCTGTGGTTGCGTGACTCAAAGTCCGCTACACTAAGCAAGTTCATCCTGTGTTCCATGTTAGTAGACTCAAGCATTACTGAGACCCAAGAGAAAACTTCCTCAGTAGGGATGTCCCTCCTCTGCCTTCCGTTCAAGTGGATGAAGATATGGAGTACGTAATCAAGGATATCCTAGGCCACAGACGGCGATGCAAGTTGATAGAATATCTCGTCAAGTGGCACAGCTAAAACACTACGCATAAGAGCTGGGAAGCCTACGAAAACCTCCAAGACATCAATCATCTCATCAACGGCTACTTTCGCCGTCATTGAGCAACATCTGTACGTGCACCGGGACATCGCGGCTAAAAGGGGGGAAGTGTTATGTACTAGACGCACACGAGTCCCTGATCATTTTGAGTGGGAATTAATTTTATTACACAAATAGCCCATCGCATTGCGAGAAACGCAATGTTCACTCCAATGGTGAAGGGAAAACTGGTAAAGTGCCCCGCCCTAAGTGGATATTCCCAAACCTTCGGACAGCTTCTACCACTTTCGCAAACATACAAATAGAAGTATCACGACCTTTTGGTCGACTTCTCGACACATCAAGATGAATTTGGATTAATAAAGATGCATGTTGCATCTTCACCATCGATTCTTGAAGACCCCTTAATTCTCGGTGGACCCTCTCGAATCTGCCCAACCACGACGCAACTCCGCACGTGTTTCTTGACATTCACCCTAATGACCCCGATTGTGCCTCATTTGTAAATTGACACTTGTATATATATGTTGGGTCATTTTGAAACCTGTAAAATTATTGCCAACTATAGATTTATCAAGTGTACCAAGTTCTAAATGGTGTTCTGCCTCGCCACCTTTACCTGTTCACCATTTACGCCTCGTTCGGCATAACAGATTCTACATACCAACGTGTACATTTTCTTGTCATTTCATGTGCACAAACAAAGAAGTTTGGAAGGAAATTCCTAGAGTAGTTTTTCTAACAAGGAACTGATGTTATATGCAGGATCTAATAAGATGAAGGAATGTGGTCAAACACACAAGGGTAGAGGTAAACTACCGCAAACCTTGGTCAAAAACTTTCTGGACAAGAGAGTTACAAAATATCTCAACAATGAATACACGATTCCTTTTGGTTCATAGAATTCTACATGAATATAATATTTCTTCTTTAACGACCTGTTATGTGACTAGTCAAGCTTTCGATAAGCCGAAACACAGTGGATCAAAATTCAACTGGGGTTCTTGGTCTTAATCTAGGTGCTTAAAGTTCGGCCCGATAATAATTGAACTAGTTTATCCAAATGGGATTAGTTGTTGGGCAAACTTGTCCGCGGCGACAACCTGACCAGTCGCCATGACTGGCTACGACGACGAGGGCATGTATGTATGACGAGAGCCATATCCAAAAGCCAGTTTTCCAAATACGTGATGGTCAGCGATGAACGACAGATTGATCTGGTCGGCTAATCTGACCTAAGCCATACTCCGATGTAACATAAGAGCCTCCAGCTGTAGGAAGCGATGATTAGAATGGGCGCGTTGTTTCTGAAACTTTTCAAATATGCTTTATTCTCTCGTCGAGTTGTCATCAGCTCATTAGCATCGACCATGGTATAGAGAACACAACCTCCGATTGAACTAGAGGGGAGATAAGAAAATCGGAGCCATCCGCTAAAAATTTTGGGACTCTAAAAAGGTGAGACGGCCAATCGAGCCTGGGCGTGAAAACGACCGCCCAACCGTTCAGGTCGGCGTACGGTGCCGACCACCGCCACCAGGACGGAGCTTCCTTTAGGCTAGGAAACCAGGTAGCCTTAAATACTCTTTCTCCAGAGCGACCCGACACATGTGCTACAGATAAGGCCCACACCAGGATTATCTGGTCAATTTATCCTTAGTTGTTTGCACGTCCCACCGTAACTTCTGCGATTCCAGGCAGGAAGGGTAGCAGGCTATGGGTGCAGCTGGTAAACGCTGGAATCCGACGTTGGGCAGTGTTTTCCGCAACGAGGCTGGATTGTTCGGCTGGTGTAGTGCTTTGGCAAAATTCACACGTGTATGCACTCGTTTTTCATTTCTTCTACCCTGTTTTAGCAAATGTTTTGGTGGAAATCCCAACAACAGTTGGGGCACAGATAGCATGCCCGATGTACATCATCGCATGCGATTTTCCACATCACCACCCTCTAGTGTGCTAGAACCGTGTCCATCTCGGATCGGCAGCTTAGTCGCTGCCATGTCGTTACGGACCAAGTTGTGGCATGCCCATGCTTTTCATGAACAAATGCCACAACATCCGAACGCTCAACTTTCTCCCAACGGAGGCTTGACAGCCGCAAACGAACGCTCAGCAATCGATCCGCGATTGTTGGCTTTGTTTGCGAGTGTTGCATTCGTTTCGCCATCGATGTTCGCTCTCGGTTGACGATGTCGCTTTCCGGCGACAGTCGCAAACGGACCCCGATCCTGTCGCAATTGACGTTCATGAAAACCGTTGACGACAGTAAACCCAGAGTTCAAGATAAGCTTTTGCACTCCAACCACGCATTCAAGTGCGGCTCTTTTAAAAACAAGGCGTTAAACTCAAAAAATACAAGAACCAACATTGGATCTCAGCGTAACTGAACAGGAAGGTGTTTAGCAGCTTCCGATTCCGCTGGATATCGACGCTGGCGTCGAATTCCAGCGTTTACCAGCCGCACCCTATCTTGCCGAAGGCAATGTCGAGGGTTTCGCTGCTGGCGGAAGCGCGTCCGCTCCGAGGTCGTCCCCTCAGGCGACGAAACGGCACAAGCGTCCGAGATGGTCGAGGGTGCGAAGTGGAGCTGGTGGCGCTGCTTGCATGAGCTCACTACAGCACCTTGTGCCTTGGCGACCGGGTAGAGTGGTTTCGTTTTCGACCGTCGCTGCGTGGTTGGGCGTCGCGTGTAGTTTGGCAGCCAGAACCTGTCCACCATGGAGCTGCACTGCGTGGACGAGCGTGTGTACGCGGGATGCGGGTTTCTTCCAACGTCGTTCCAGCAGCACGGTGCCGTCGTTCATCCCCAGTTTCAGCAGCAGCAGCAGCAGCCGTGGACGCAGCAGCAGCAGCCGTGGCCGCAGCAACTGCAGGAGCAACAGCAACAGCAACAGCAACAGCAACAGCAACAGCAACAGCAACAGCAACATCAGCGACAGGAGCAGAATCAGCAAGAGCAACAGCAACAGCAGCAGAAACAAGAGATGCAGGATGATTCCACTTCCCTCGACATTGTCAGTCCGACTGCAGCAGAAGCGCGGTCCGCAGTGACATGCTCTCGCTCAACCTCTTCTCCCAACCCCCGCACGCGACGCACCATGGCGCGCCAATCCTCTTCGCAGGGGAATGGCGCGCATGCTCAGGCTCATTCTCAGGCTCGAGTGCAAGGAGTGGACGCCGACGCGAGGCGCACGTGCGACGGCGGCGCAGCTGTTCGTCGCTCGCTCTGTCGTCCCGAGAGTGGGAGCGAGAACGCCCTTGGCGGGCAGAAGCGGGCCGTAGGCTTCGACCGGGCTCCTCTGGCGCTCGCTAGCTCGAGTCCGTGCGGGGCTGTGCGAGAGAGGCACGGCCCAGCAACAGCACACGCGTTGGGCTGCTACCATGGTTTGGGCTGCTGCCATGGTTTGGGTTGCAGTGGGCGGCCGGAGGACGCGGGGAGTGGACAAGAGAGGATGTGTGGCGAAGGCCTGGCGGGCGTTGTCTACTGCAGCAGCAGCCACAGCAGATGTGGCGGCGGCTGCAGCGGGAGCAGCAGCAGTTCCGCGGACCTTCCCAACCTTTGCGTCACAAGTGGTGCAGGGGACATCTGGAGTGGAGGAGGCCGTCTTGAACCTGGTTGTACTACTCTCTCTGCTTCTGCCACCGCTGCTCCTGATGGTGGTGGTGCTGCTGGTGCTGTTGGTGGTGCTGCTGCTGGTGCTGCTGATGGTCCTGGTCGGGGTGCTGGAGGCCAGGGAAGTTTGGCAACAGCTCGTCGCGTTCAGGCAACCGTTGGCCCAACTGCTCCCGCGTCCTGGCTCAGCATGCTTTCCCTCAGCAGCGCCTCCCGACGCCAAGTGCTGCTGCAGCAGCACCAGCAGCCACAGCAGCAGCAGCAGCGGCAGCAGCAGCAGCGGCAGCAGCAGCAGCAGTTGCAGCTGCAGGATGAGCAGCAGGAGTGGGAGGGCCAGGGCTGGCAGCGGCCATGGCACAGGCCTGGAAGTTGGCAGGACCCGCAACAGCAGGAGCACTGGTGGCAGCCGCACTTGGAAGAAGGGCGCCCGCGGCGGCAGCAGCAGCGGCAGCAGCATCAGCAGCATCCATTGCAGCGGCGCAGATGCAGGCTGCCTCATCGCATCATTCTGAGTTCGCACGGGAGGCTGAGCGAGCGGCGGCATCGGGCAAGGGCCGCGCACAGCCAGCAGCTGGCCGACGTGACGGTGGGGCGGCTGCAGCACGCGTACTCGCCTGGGTACCGTGCCGCCGCGGGGTTGAGCTCGCCTTCTCTCTACTCTCCGGAGCCTGGACCGTGGCATGCGCCCCGTCCTCCTCCGCTGTGGGAGCAGTGCATGAGATGGGATGTCGAGGGGGGGGTGGAGACAGCAGCTGGGTCAGAGGCACCCTGGGGGAGGAGAGGGCAATCTAGTGGTGGTGGGGGGG
>SZWC01012752.1:0-15150 GCA_023375785.1 Penium margaritaceum | reverse complement strand
GACTGACAAACAGTGCGGGGTCAGCGGTGCTGCGCTGGAGCCCGCCACGAAGGAGCGTGCTACTGTTCTCTCGGTTCCACCACCAAGGCGACTGCTTCAGGCCATATAGGGCCTTGCGCAGTCGCCAGACTCTCCCAGTGCCATCGTCGAAGCCTGGGGGCTGCACCATGTAGAGCTCCTCACCCTCCAGTGAACCATGGAGAAAAGCGTTGCTCACATCCATCTGGTGCAGCTCCCACCCATGCTGGGCGACCAGACTGAAGAGTGCTCGGCTAGTGGAGAACCGGCCAACTGGGGCGAAGATCTGGTCGTAATCGACCGCAGGAATCTGGGCAAACCCTTTGGCTGTAAGGCGGGCCTTGTACTTGTCCAAGGACCCGTCGGGCTTCCACTTGCGACGAAAGACCCACTTGGCGCCGATGGCCTTCCGTCCTGGGGGAAGGTCGACAAGGTCATACACGTGGTGCTGTCGGATAGCGGCGAGCTCATCGGCGCAAGCAGCGTCCCAGTGTGCGGCCTCAGGAGAGTCTCGTGCCTCGCATAAGGTGTCTGGGTCCTCCGGGCATGCTGTGGAGCGGACTGAGAGAGCGTGTGCATCTCGAGCCCCAGGTGGGATGCGCGCGAGTGGAACCACGACAGCGTGCCGATGCTCATGATGGAGCATAGCGTAGCCTAGTGCGGAGCCCGGGTGGAGGTCTGCAATGATGGCCGAGGTGGTCAGGCCGAGGGCCTTGGTGCCAGGATCCCCACTCACGACCGTGGGAGCAGAGGAAACACGTGGAGCCACAGGGGATCGAGGCGCCACGGAGCGCGGAGCGACGGTCTGCGCGCTCATCGACGGTCTGGGTCGGAGGCTGCCGCCTGGGCCACGCGTGTTGCGTGGCAGGGCAGGTGACGACACTGAGTTCGTCGGGCTGATGGAGGCGGACGGGGTTGCTGGCCCGGAGGTACCAGCAGACGCGACTGGGTCTGCTGGCCCGGAGGGACCAGCGGACGCGACTGGGGCTGCTGGCCCAGAGGAATCAGCGGACGCGACTGGGGCAGCTGGCCCGGAGGGACCAGCGGACGCGAGTGGAGGTGCCGGCCCGGAGGGACCAGCGGACGCGACTGGAGGTGCCGGCCCGGAGGGACCGACGAACGCGACTGGGGTTGCTGGCCCGGAGGGACGAGCGGACGCGACCGGAGGTTCGGGCCCGGAGGGACCCGCGGACGTGACTGGGGCTGCCGGCTCGGAGAGACCAGCGGATGCGACTGGGGGTGCTGGCCCGGAGGGACCAGCGGACGCGACTGGGGCTGCTGGCCTGGAGGGACCAGCGGACGCGACTGGGGCTGCTGGCCCGGAGGGACCAGCGGATGCGACCGGAGGTGCCGGCCCAGAGGGACCAGCGGACGTGATTGGGGTTGCTGGCTCGGAGGGACTGAGGGATGTGTCACCCGGAAGCGGCAGGACGGAGGACGGACTCACCACTCCCCCACGCGATGGGATAGACACGGATGAGCCGGAGCGAATGAGGCCACAAGGAAACAGGTCTTAGAAGAAGAGGGCGTCCCAGGACTCAACGATGCAGTGCCGGGAGGGTTCCCAGAAGCGCCAGGCCTTGGACTGACGAGAGACACCGAGGAAGGTGCAAGGACGTCCGCGAGGGGCGAGCTTGCCGCCTTGCTGCGGGACGGGCAGCCACACAATGGCCACGCAGCCCAAGACGCGAGCTGGGCGGAGGTGAGCTCGCTGACCGCACCAATGCTGGTACTGTGTGGACTGGCGGGGAAGGGGACCGTGGGGAATCCGGTTCCAGACCCAGGTCATGTAGGCCATGGCTTTAAAATAGAAGCCATCGGAGAGACCAGACTCGACCCGCATGGTGCGGACGGCGTCGGCCATAGTAGAGTTCCACCGTTCGGAGACGCCGTTCTCTGCGGGTGTGTAAGGCGCGGACGTTTCATGGCGAATGCCGTGGGAGGCGAGGAAGGTCGTGGCTTCACCCAGGTACTCACCACCACGATCGGAGCGAAAGCGGTGGAGAGAGCGGCCCCACTCGCGCTCCGCAAGGTCAAGCCAGGCCTGGATGGCGTGGGCGACATCGCTCTTCTGCTGAAGGCATAAGACCCAGCGGTAGCGAGAATGGTCGTCAGTGAGGGTGAGGACGTAGCGACCATGCTCGCCGACGGACTCGGTGGGAAGAGGACCCATGACGTCCGAATGGACAAGGTCGAGGGGGGCAGACGCGCGAGAGGAAGACAAGGGATACGTGGACCGGTGCATCTTCCCCTGAGCGCATTCAATGCACTCAGTGGGGCACGGGAGGGGAAAAGTCTCCGGGTCAAGGCCCTTGGCCGGCTGGGTGCGGAGCGTGCTGTCTACGGCGGCAGAGTGGACGTGGCAAAGGCGGCGGTGTAGGAGGCGAGTGTGCTGAGGAGAAAGCGTGCTGGTGACAAACACATGGCCTGTGGTGGCCGACGAGGAGGAGATGGAGGGAGAGGAAGACAGACGAGGTACATGCCACAGGTTGCCACGGGCGGTGGCGTGGAGGACGACAAGACCAGACGGACGCAACGACACAGTGCCAACACCACGCGAGTGCACAGCGTCCATACTCATGCGGTCAAGGGCAGTGACGGACAGAAGGCTAAGCTCAAGACCAGGGACGAAGAGGACATCGGTTAGAAAGACGTCACCGGAGGGACCACAGAAACGAACGACACCAACACCACGGGCAGGCAACACCTGGCCAGAGCCTGTCCGGACACTGGAAACATCGCCTACAGGGCCGAGCATACTAAAGGCCTCACGGTAGGCCGTCATGTGATGCATGGCTCCGGAGTCGATGGTCCAGGTCTCAGCAGGGTCCGGGACCGGAGTCGCAAGATCACTAACGGTCACATGGCAGCAAGCAAGGGACGCGGACGCCGTGGAAGGAGGTGCAAATCGAGACTGCCAATTGTCAAGCCAAGCAACGTCGTCCTGGGAGGGGGTAGCGGAGACCATGAGAGACGACGAGACAGACGAAGAGTCAGGGCATGACCGTAGCTCAGTCTCAGTCATGCATGGCTGGACAGGGGAGTAGGAAGTGATGCAACTCGCACTTCCCTGGGGAGGAGGGCGAGGGAGGCCGAGCTGGAGCGCGATGAACTGCTCCAGCTGGCGCTCGCGGGAGGATGGCCCGGGAGTGTAGATGGAGTGTGGGGTGATGGCACCGGAGTCCGGGTAGAAGGAGGACTGTGCCGGCGCTGACGGCTGCGGCGGAGGTGTCGGTGCGACCGGCGAAGCAACCGGGGTGGTGGAGCTGCTGGAGAAGGCAGAGGTGTCAGGGCCGGCGACAGTCACGGCGGCAGAGGCAAGACGGCGCTTGCGCTGGCGACGCATGGTGGCGATGACGTGCGCCTCATCCGTCGGTAGAGGGCACGTGTACCACCCGTGCCCGGGCTGGCCACAGTTGTGGCAGACCGAGCCGCCAGCGCTGGATCCGGTCGACAACTGTTGCTGCTGTTGTAGACCTTTGCCTTTCTTAGTCCGGCGCTTCTTCTTCCCCGACGATGATGAGGCAGCTGAGGCGGGAGAGGCGACGGCCACGGAGCCGACGACAGGGGAGGCGACCGCAGGGGAGGCGACGGCCTTCGTGCGCTGGAGTCGGGACTCCAGACGAGCTTCCTCAATGCGGAGGAAAAGCTCGTATGCCAAGGGAAGGAGGGTGCCCTGGGCCGCCATGGTGGAGAGGACGTCATGAGGGTAGTGGACGAAGACGTCCGAGTACGCTTCGGTGGCGCCGCTCTTGATGGTGAGGAGTGCGGCCAAAGGGGGTGGGGCAGATTTCCCGAGGCGACGAAGGATGTCCGCCACCCGCTGCCAGTAGGAGGTGACCGTCTCGGTCTCCCCCATGTGCAAGGAGTTAAACTCCCGTAGCAGGCGGCTAGTCTCAACGTCGTTGAACAGGTGATGGGGACGAGTGAGAACGTGCCACGCGGCTGTAGGGTCTGGGGTGGCGCCAGCGGTGAAGTCGCCTAAGAAGGGCTCGAGGGCGAGGCCGGAAGCTGGAGGGGCGACAGGGACGAGAGCCCGGACGGCACGACCAGCGTCATACAGCTAGTCGGCCAGGGTGGCGTCATATGGCAGGGTGTAGTATGCCCACAGGCCCTCACCCTGCACCCAGATGCGGAAGCTGAGCTCCCAGCTCCGGAACTGCTCGCCGGCCTGAAGCGGCGGCGGCGGCGTCTCAAAGTCCTTTTGCCTGCGGCCGGCACCCAGAGTGGGGCCAAGGATGGAGGTCACTATCTGCTGCTGGCGCAGAGTCTGCTAATGTGCCAGGTATTGCGTGGCAGCAGACACAACTGGGCTGGCACGCCCTGGAGGAGGGAAGGACAGAGGCGCATTGGGGGCACACTGGGAGACTAACGGTTGCAGTGCCACAAGTTGCTACGTCAGGGCGATAAGCTGTTGCTGAAGGGCAGCGAGGGGGTAAGGGTTATCACCAACGATGTCAGGGAGCTGCTGGCGTCGCTGCTCCTCCTGTTGCTACTGCTGCTTCCGTTGTTGTTGTTGCTCCTGCTGCTGCCGCTGCTGCTGCTCCTACGTCTCCTGCTGTTCCTGCTGCTGCTGCTGTTGCTGCTGCTGCTGCAGCCGCTACACGAAAGGGGGGGTGGGGGTCCCCCCAACAGAGGAGGACCCCTCCCCAGTGGGGCTACCAGCCATGGTGTGATGCCCTTTGTTTTGTTTTTTTCTCTTTTTTTCTTGTTGGGTTGCTAACGTTAGCAGTGGCGTTGTTGGGGGCGGTGGACGTCCTACCCACCCTTCCTTTGCCCCTTTCTTTGCCTTTTTTTTGAGTTGGTGACATCAGCAGTGACATCAACAGTGACGTCAGCAGCGCGATGCTGACGTCAGTAGTGGCGGTTGTTGGGGCCGCTGCTGCAGTTTCCGTTGCTGCTACTGCTGGTTGTTGATGCAGCGGCTACTGCTGCAGCTGGTGGTGCTGTTGTTGCTGCTGCTGCTATTGCCGCTGCCGCTGCTGTTGCTGCGGCTGCTGTTGCTGCTACTGCTACTCCTGCTACGGCTGCAGTTGCAACAGCAGTTGCTGTTGCTGCGGGTTGCTGCGACTGCTAGGGCTGCTGCAGCAGTGAAGGCAACTGCTGCAGCAGTGGCGGTGAAGCAAGTGGGATGGGGGATTTTTTTTTTGCCCTTTTTTTTCCTCTTCCTCGTTTGTCACAGCGGGCAGGTGCCCGCTCTCAGTTGTGAGCAACGCGCACAACTGAGAGCGGGCAGCGGGCAGTTGCTCGCTAGCAGCAGCGGGCTGCTGCTCGCTGCTCGCTCTCTGCGGGCAGCGAGCAGCAGCAGCTACTGCTGGTAGCTGCTCACTTCAGCAGCTACTCCGGCTGGCTGCTGCTGCTGCAGCTGGCTGCTGCTGTTGCGGCTGCTGCAGCCTGCTGCTGTTGCTGCCCGCTGCTGTAGCTGCTGCTCGCCGCTACTGCTGCGGGCTGCTACTACTGCGAGCTGCTCCTGCAGGCTGCTACTGCTGCGAGCTGCTGCTGCAGGCTGGTGCTGCTGCGGGCTGCTGCGAGCTGCTGCTTCTGCCTGCTGCTGCTGCTGTACGCAGCTGCTGCTGGCTGCTGCTGCCACTGCTCGCTGCCGTTGCCTGCGGCTGCTACTGCTGCAAGCTACTGCTGCTGCGTGCTGGTGCAAGTAACTACACCTGGGTGACGTTGCCACGTGCGTCGTCGCCCGTAGGTGTTGGACGCGGCCTGCCGCTCACCTCCTCGCGTCACGTGTGGAGGTCAGTGCTGCCGAAAAAATTTCGGCAGCATTTCCCCTGGCCCAGTGGCCGTGGGAAAAATTCTGATGCTGCCACCAGGCGGGTCAATGCTGCCGAAAAAATCCGGCAGCATTTCACCTGCACAGGCGCGTATGGGGGTCTGCCGGCGTTGTCTGGCAGCTGTACGTCAAACTTCTGCTGCTGCTGCTATGCTCTGGCTCTGATGCCAAGCTCGAAATGTAGGCATCAGGTTGGGGCAGCATGCGTTGTTGATGCAGCGTGCGGGCTTCCACGCTAGTTGCTTAAGTCTGCTGCCCCCTCAGTCTGCTGCTCTAGAGACTGAGTCTGGAAGCTCTGGGTTTTTTACTCAGAAGTGCGCACGCCAGTGTTAGCGCCAGAAAGCAGCTGAAAACTGGAAGTAACTGATTAGTAATGAAGAATGAGCAACAATGGGAGAACGCTCCAAGTTCTAGGCCCCCCCCACCAGTGTAGAAGTTGTTACTCAGCTAACCAGCCAATCAGAAAATAGTGCTAGACCTATTTTCTAGCAGGCAGGGTTTTCTCGGTTAGCCCTGCCAGACGCCCGGCCGCCCAAAACCCGGGCGTCATCCGTTTTGCCTGAAAACTGGACCACACCATAATACCGACACTGCGAACGAAGTCGTGCGGTCAGAATCAGCTAGAAAAATTGCTACAAGAAGTTATGGCTGCACGAACCCAGGCAGTGCCTACGACAGTCAACGACGCCAAACAGGGCCATACAACAGAAGACATGGACCCTAGGCATCGCATGATGCTGCAGACGCAATGCCACAGCCTAACACAGCACTAGGTGCAAGCAGACTGCATCCGCAGTGGCAGTGACCGCCGGCGGCCCGACCACCGAGGAGGCCTGCCGATGGAGCTGAGCGCATCGCCATAGGGATGAGGCTCCAGCGACGAGTGAATGGGCCTCAGCGTGCGTCGGCTCCACGGAGCGACACTCCTGCGGCATCAAGTCTCGCCGTCAGTCATTTGCACGCTGATGTACACAAGCCGGGAGGACACAACAGAGTACAATGAGAGATGCACGAAAACCAACAAGGCCTAATGAAACGGATAGCCACCATAAACTTTCCGTGCGCCAATGTCTTGGTCAGGAAGTCAACCCTTTGCATGTCTATGCGGACTCACGTGACAGAAATCACTTGTTGTAGTTACCTAGAAGTTTCCTAGGATTTATGTGTAAGAGAGCAAGCAGTCACGTGCGAGAACCACATGACGCCATGGATGCGGAAAGCTTGCCTTCATGAGCCCGGAAAAAACCAAGACAAAGAGTGTGAGGGGAGCGAGAGAGACGTAGCAACCGGTGAGTGTGCCCTCGCCTCGGGCATCACACCCAAGCGAGAACACACCGCCACCCGAGGGTCGAGCCCGACCGCTCAGCATAAAACCGAACGGCGGCTGCTCACCAATGCTCGGGTGAACCCGGCATGGTGGCCCCCTAAGGATCAGCACCCGGGAAATGCAGCTCCCCCAAAAAACACTCAAGGCAAGCAACATGATGCAGAACACGACAGTAAGAATGTATGGGCCCTAGCATCTACCGCATCACAGAATCAGAGAGAATCATATAGAGTCAGTCAACAGCCACGCATGTATCAAGAGGCTCTCCGGGGTCAAGCAGTAGCAGCAACGTGAGGACGTCCATCGCTCCTGCCAGAGCTGACACGCATATTGCTTCACCAGGTGGGGCCATTGTCACTCAATCTNCAAGCAACATGATGCAGAGCACGGCAGTAAGAATGTACGGGCCCTGGCATCTACCGTATCACAGAATCAGAGAGAATCATATAGAGTCAGTCAACAGCCACGCATGTATCAAGAGGCTCTCCGGGGTCAAGCAGTAGCAGCAACGTGAGGACGTCCATCGCTCCTGCCAGAGCTGACACGCATATTGCTTCACCAGGTGGGGCCATTGTCACTCAATCTGTACATGTGGGGGCACAGTGTGGGAGGCAAGAGGGCACAGAGTTGTGAGTGGCCAACGAACTTCAACACTCCCCCATGACCCGCAGACAACCAACCCACATACATGGGACACCACATGGGGAAATCACGAGAGGTGATAGAGACGTGCTAGACCAATCAACATGGATCATGTGGACAGATGAGACCAACAGAGTGAACAGCACTTTTGAAAACATTACGACTGAGGGCCTTCGTCAGAAAGTCAGCTCTCTGAGACCGCGTGTCCACCCATGTAACCTGGACAATGCCAGCAGCAATACACTCACGAACAAAATGATGCTCCACATTGATGTGCTTGATGCGTGAATGATACATGCCGCTGTTTTCAGCAATGGCCTTTGTGCTTTGGTTATCACAGCGTAGAGTGATGCAACGGATGGGTACGCGCAGTTGCTGCAGCAAACGACACAGCCAGACAGCCTCACATGTGCCTGCACCAAGAGCAACATACTCAGCCTCAGCGGTGCTGCGAGCAAAAAACCCTTGTTTGCCACTTTTCCAGGAGACTGCAGTGCCACCGACAAGAAAGATGTAGCCCGTTCGACTGCGGGCATCAGAGTCATGTGCCCTGTCATTGTCTGTGAAGCCGTCCACCACGACTGAGGGTTGTGCACGAAAGTACAGTCCAATGCGAGGGGTGGAGATGACATAGCGCACTACCCGCAATGCTACCTGAAGATGGCGCTCACGGGGGCACTAGGAGAACTGGGAAAGGAAGTTCACAGCAAACGCCACATCAGCACGGGTGGTAGTGGTGAGGTACATCAAGGAGCCAATGACACGGAGGTAATCAGTTACATCGACCGCCTCCCCCAGTGTGGACACTTCCCGAGACTACCGTAAGGACTGACCAGCGGGACGCCGTGGGAATGGATGTGAGGAGCGGTGCGAACGGCTCCTCCAGGCTACGTACGTATGCGGCATGATGGACGTGCAAGGTGCGACGCCCCCGGTCACGTTCCAACTCCATGCCAAGAAAGACCTGAGCTGGACCAAGATCCTTCATCTTGTATGTCAGCTGAAGCAGAGCCTTGGCCGCCGCGACAGATGAGGCATCAGGAGAGGCAATGAGGAGATCATCCACGTAGACAAGGATGGCAAAAAGTAGCTTGGTGGGGGGACTAAGGAACAACGCTGGATCCACAGTGTTCCGTTTGTACCCCCCCTTTTCAAGGGTTGCTGTGATCTCTTGGTTCCAACAACGTGGGGACTGTTTCAGGCCATAGAGGGCCTTGCACAAGCGCCATACCCGGTTTGTACCATCTGAGAAGCCGGGTGGTTGCACCATGTACATCTCCTCATCCAATCTACCATGGAGGAAGGCATTGTTAACATCCATCTGCTCAACCTCCCAGTCATGTTGGGCAACCAGGCCCAAGAGGGCCCTGGCCGTGGTGTAGCGACCAAGTGGGGCGAAGGTCTCGTCAAAGTCAACACCAGGAATCTGAGAGAATCCCTTTGCGGTGAGACGTGCCTTGTATCGTTCAGCTGTGATGTCACGGTTCAGTTTACGACGATACACCCACTTGTCCGCAACTGCCTTGCGGCCCGGTGGGAGGTCGACAAGTTCGTACACATTATGCTCAGACAGTGCATCAAGTTCGGCCTTCATGGGCTTCTCCCACAATGATGAATACGAGGCCGTGCGTGCTGCCTGCACAGTCATGGGCTCGGGTGGCAGAGGAGAGAGGCCAGTGGCAGCAAAGAAAGATGCAACATACCCAGCTGCAGATGAGGACAGAGTTGAGTGGAACTCCTCCTCGACAAGAGAGTAGCCAAGTGCGGTGCAGGGGTGCATGACTGACACAGAGCAGAGGTAGCAAGACAGAGGGCAAGGAGACCAGGGTCACCAGAGACCACGGGATGAGACTGAGAGGGGAGTGCCCGGAGGCGTCCGCTCTGAGTGTAGGGTGATACCAGTGGGATGGACGGTGCACGCACGGAGGAGGAAGGGTGCGGCTGCACAGACTGAGGTGGGGAGGCCGCAGGGTCAGATGGCAAAGAGAGAACGAGTGGCAAAGACACAGCGTCAGCTGGGGGTACATGAGATGCAGGCAAGACAGCATCAGGAGACAGTCAAGGAGAAGGCGTAGTCAGGGGAGCAGAGGAGACAGGGGGAGAAGAGGACTGAGAGGGAGATGAGGGAAATGCCGAGTTTGGTTCTGTCGACGAGACGACAGAGGGTGTCGAGGGATGCCCAGAGGGGAGAAGAGGAGGCCCAGAGGGCAGAGGACCACCCCCACCCCAAGAGGGTGGAGGGAGAGACCCACCAAAGCAGGGAGAGTCACGCTCAAACAAATTTTCAAAGAAGAGAGAGTCACGAGATTCAAAGACACGGCACCAGGAGGGATCCCAGAAGTGCCACGCTTTGGAGAAGGGAGAGATGTCCAGAAAGAAGCAAAGCCGACCACGGGGTAACATCTTGCCGTTGCGTTGGTCTGGAGGAATCCACACAGAGGCAAGACACCTCCAGACGCGGGCCAGGCAGAGGTCCGCACACCGACCAGTCCAGCGTTCGAAGGGGGTGACAGAGTGAGGAAGAGGACCATGAGGGACATGGTTCCAGACCCAAGTAATGTAGGACATGGCCTCAAAGGCAAAGAGGGGGGATTGCCCGGAGGCAGAGAGGAGGTAGCGAACACCATCAGCGAGGGTGCGGTTCCAGCGCTCAGAGACCCCATTCTGCTGGGGGGTGTAGGGAGCGGAGGATTCGACCCAGACACCACGAGAGGAGAGGAAGCAAGAGGTGGGACCAAAGAACTCACCACCGTGGTCGCTGCGAAACACACGCAGGGGTCGGTTACAGGCACGCTCAACCTACAGGAGCCATGACTCGAGTACATCGGTGATATCACTTTTGTGGCAAGGGGAAAAAACCCAACGGTAGCATGAGAAGTCATCGGTCAAGCACATGACGTAACGGCCAAGGCCGCCAAGGAAGTCATGGGGTAACGGGCCCATGACATCAGTGTGCACCAGTTCGAGAGGGTGAGCAGTGGTGGACTCAGAGGTGGAGAAAGGGGAACGGTGCAGTTTGCCACTAGCACAGTCAAGACAGGTGGACGTGCAAGGAGGAGCACATGTGGCAGGGTCAAGGCCAAGGGCGGGCCGAAGGCGAAGAAGGCGCTGGATGGCAGCAGTGTGAATGTGGCAGAGGTGGCGATGCAGAAGTTCCGTATGCTCGGGAGATAAGGACAGTGCGATGTGAACAAAAGCGGAAGCAGCGGAAGACGAGGGCAACGTGAGTGGGATAGAGAACAAGCGATCACACCGCACACCACGAAGAACAACATGGCCAGACGAGCGCAGAGAGATAGAGGCAAGGCCACAGCTGGAGGAGAAGTCCATGCCCTGGTCATCAAGGGTGGCAACAGAGAGAAGCCTGACTTCAAGATTAGGCACATACAACACGTCGGGAAGGTAGACAGTGCCACCAGGACCAGCAAAGCGGACGACACCAACACCCTGAACAGGAAGCAGTTGGCCGGAGCATGTGCGCACGGAGCGGACGGTCTGAACGGGGCCAAGAGACACGAAGGAGGAACAACAGGAGGTCATGTGATGTGTGGCCCCGGAGTCAATGATCCAGAGGCCGGGCGAGGCACGAGTGGAGGGAAGAACAAGACAGACAGCAAAAGTGCCACGGCCTGAGAAAGAGGACGAGCAACCAAGATGGGTGGGGAACGTGTGTGACTGCCACTCTTCAACCCAGGCACAATCATCATGCAAGTCCCCCTGAACCCTACCAGATGTGTTACCACGAAGAGTGACTTCAGACTCACAGACAGACACAAGGGACTGGCCACTTACACTCTCACCTCCCTGAGAGCAAAGGTGAAGGAGCTCCGCTAGTCGACGCTCCAGGGTGCGCTCCTCGTCACGGCGATCGGAGGAGTGCTCCGAGGAACGGTCGGAGGAGCGGTTAGAGAATTGTCCGTTGTCACGAGCCCAGTGGGGTACGTGATAGTGAGAGGACGGGGGGCCATAGTATGGAGGGCCAGCCGGAGGAGGTATCCAACCCCAGGGGCTGTGGGCTGGAGGTGTCGGATGAAAGGGTGCAGCCGTGGTGGAAAGTGTTGAGGAGGACGATGACGATGAAGACGATGAGGATAAAGCGACAGTCACGGCAGCAGCGGCAGACAAGGCAGTGACACCGGTGCGGGCCCAATGGGCGTGCATGAGGAGGCCAGGCGGGCATCGTCACGAGGAGCAGGAAATTTTGGGGCAGAGTGACCAGTGGCGCCACAGTTCCAATAGGTAACTTCAACAGCAGTGGGGGTCGAGTTCTTGCCACCGCGGCCACCCCCACGGCCCTTGCCCCCGCGGCCGCCACCACGACCGGATCCACCACCCCCACCTCAAGAGACACCCTGAGTGGAGTGCGCTACAGCCTGCGAAGAGGACGAGGGAGAGGGAGCTGCGACAGAGGAGGAAGAGGAGGCAGTGGTGACAACAGCCAATGCAACGCGGTACATGCGCTTGTTCTGCAAGGCGTTCCACCAGTCGGTGAGACGCGAGCCAGTGAAGTCAAATAGGGGGCCTATTCCAGGTGGGGAATCAGCAGGAACAGGTGCGGAGGCAAGGGGCTCAAGTTCTGCCTGAGAGACATGTAGATACAAGTCGGACAGCTCTAGAATGAGGCCAGCAACTATGGACAGACAGGCGGAGAGAGGACCGTCTCATCAGCCCGCATTTGCAAGGTGTTGAACTGCACCGTGAGGGCACTCTGGGCAGCGTGCCCAGTCACTGTCTTGCGGCGGCGGATAAGAGCGTAGGCACCGACGGGGTCAGCTGGTGTGCCGCGGGAAGGGTCTGCATTGTACGTACCAATGTCGTCGAGGAGACTTTCGGGGCCTGCGTTAATGAGCACCCGCATAGCGCGAGCAGCCTCTGTAGGCTATGGCACAAACGACAGTTTTGCATGCGAGTAGTACTCCCAAAGGAGCTCACCCTAGGCCCATGCGCTGAAGCGGGCTTCTCAGGATGTGAATGTGAGCTTGGAGGTGAACTGTAGTGGTGGTGTTTCAAAGTCTTTCAGCCGAGCTGGGAGCAGAGGACGAGCAAAGGCGGCTGCGGAGAGAGAGGAAGAGGAAGAGTTGGCAACAGCATCACCAAGGGGGAGAGACAAGTCTGCCGAGCCAGACTCTGTGGTTGGAAGAACTGCAGAAAAGCTGGGAATGGCACGCAGTCGCTCGATGAATAATGCGGCTACTATGGCAGCTAGCTCTTGCTGTGCTTCCTGTCCTCGATGAAGCTCATCCTCAGCTTTGCGGCGTTTTGCTTGGGCCTCACTAAGAGCGGCCTGAAGGGCCTCTATGGTTTCCTCCGGGCCGGGCATGATGAAAAGAAGGGACCGTGACTGCAAGTGGAGTGAGGAGAGAGTGCAAGGGAGTGCAAAGAGTCAATAGGAATGTAATGCTCACCGAGCTAGTGACGCGGGAGAAGAGTGAAGAGCAGCGGGACAACAACTGCAGCTGAGGAGAACAGGACCGCCACCCAGCCTACGGCCGCCACGGTGAGACACAGGAGTCCCGTCGTAGTGGCACCAACAACTACAGCAGAGGCAGATGCCACGAGAACGCCGGTGGTGATGGGTGATGTCGTGTCACGAGGAGTACCAGTAGGCGTCAGTACTGCTGTGGCAATGGATGCTCGAATGGAACCGACGGAGCTGGAGGTGGCGTCTGCTGCTGTGGAGGCAGCCATGGCAATAGAAGCTGCTGCTGCTATGACCTGTGTGGCAATATTGGTGGCGGCAACCGCCAGCAGAGTGGGAGAAGCAGCTGTCTGTGCGTATGCCTCAACTGCCCGACCAACGGCCGTCTGTGTGGGGGCACGGCAGGCCCGAGCCGTTGCTGCGAAGGTGGCTACGGCACCAGCTGCTGCGTCAATGATAGCGGCTGTCAAACCGATTGATTCGGTGTCCACGGGGAGAACAGGGATGACGCTGGGCACCTTGGGTGCAGTGGAAGTCTCAGTGGATCCTGCTGCGGTAGGAGAAGGGGGAGCAGGAGTAGGTGCAACTGCAGGTTAAGGAGGTTTGTAGCTGCTAGAGGGTTGTATCCTTGGCGACAACGGCGGTGACGGCGGGAGGTCGTCTGGGGTGTAGACCTGGCGATTGATGTCCTCTCTCTCACGCTCTACTGTAGCGTCAATGTCCTCTTGCCAGTAGGTGTGGTCGAGCATGCGCGCCCATAGAGGGGTGTCGCTGTCGTCCGCCAGCGTAAGGGCCGAGTGGACTGCTACCGTAGCCGATATACACGCACCAAGTGTACCACACCGGCTGCAAGGAAGCAAAAGATTCTGTTGCGCAAGGAGATGGTGCTACGCACGGTGGAGATACACTATGTCCAAGGCCTGGTTGAGCTGTGCGTCCGCTGAGAAGGGGCCGGCTGCTACGGATTAGAGATGCACGCGGCGCACCTGCCTTGAGGAAGGTGACTGCTGGAAGAGAGCAGCAAGCAGTCGAGGGCGGCCGAGAGGACCGAGAGAGCTGAGGTGTGCAGAGACCTGCAACGGCTGGTAGTCAGAAGACAAAAGGCAGCGGCGGGCGGTTGGAGCAGCTGCAGCCTTAGATTAGCCGAGAGCTGTCAAGGGCACTTCTAGGTGAGTGCTTGAGAATGGCCGAGAGTGGCCTAGGATCCTCCGAACGGACGAAGAGGCAAAGAGAGGACAGGGATCCGGCGGGTCATCATCCGTGGGAGTAGGGAACGGGTGAGCTGTTACGGGCGGAGCTCAGAAGAGCATCGTGGCACTAAGGTGGTGATGCTGCTGAGTGCCGAGGTGATGCGCAACGAAGAACCGCTAATGAGATGAGGTTGGGTGGCTGGGAGGTCCATGGGTGTGCGCCGAAGCTAGTGACCAGGATCGATGAGCTGTGGGCAAGATGCCTCATGGCTCTGATACCAGTAGTTACCTAGAAGTTTCCTAGGATGTATGCGTAAGAGAGCAAGCAGTCACGTGCGAGAACCACATGACGCCATGGATGCGGAAAGCTTGCCGTCATTAGCCCGGAAAAAACCAAGACAAAGAGTGTGAGGGGAGCGAGAGAGACTTAGCAACCGGTGAGCGTGCACTCGCCTCGGGCATCACACCCAAGCAAGCACACACTGCCACCCGAGGGTCGAGTCCGACCGCTCGGCATAAAACCGAACGACGGCTTCTCACCAATGCTCGGGTGAACCCGGCATGGTGGCCCCCTAAGGATCAGCACCCAGGAAACGCAGCTCCCCCAGAAAACACTCAAGGCAAGCAACATGATGCAGAGCACGGCAGTAAGAATGTATGGGCCCTAGCATCTACCGCATCACAGAATCAGAGAGAATCATATAGAGTCAGTCAACAGCCACGCATGTATCAAGAGGCTCTCCGGGGTCAAGCAGTAGCAGCAACGTGAGGA
>SZWC01012750.1:71495-84131 GCA_023375785.1 Penium margaritaceum | reverse complement strand
GTGCGTGCGTGCGTGCGTGCGTGCGTGCGTGCGTGCGTGCGTGCGTGCGTGCGTGCGTGCGTGCGTGTGTGTGTGTGTGTGTGTGTGTGTGTGTGCGTGTGTGTGTACGCATGGATGTAAGCATGAGCGCATGGGTACATACATGGTCACACAACATGTACCGCAAGGCATTTGCTCAGCGTGGGTTGTTGAATGCAGTGCGGTCTGGTCAGCGGGGCAACGGCCACTGATACAAACGACAGACATGTCTTAAACCAGACGTGTAAAACTTCGAGCACTGTCCTTCGATCAAGCCATGTAAGCGCCATGTACACCTACACACTGGACAGCAGCAGCACAACAGGGGCTACTGCTGCAGTGCAATCTCCAATCTGCCTCCCTCCAAGAACCAGCATGAGAACGAGCATGGCCACGGTCAGGAGAAAGAGCATGGAAACAAGCACGAGCACGAGCACAAGCACGCGCATGAGCATGAGCACGAGCACAAGCATAAGCACGAACATGAGCATGCGCATGCATGCATGCCCGTGCGCATGAGCACGCGCACGGGCACGGGCACGGGCGCAAGCATGGAGCACACACCTTCATGCGGGACTTCTGCATTGTCTTGCAGGCAAACACAAGGCCTGTGCCGCGTTCCACGCACTTGCGAATGCGTCCAAACTGTCCGCGCCCGAGCACCACCTGCCCGCCCGACCGGCCCACCGCAAGGTCGTATGCTGCACGCACGTTTGAAAACGGCTGCCCCAGCAGCCGCCGGCCCGCATTCGCACTGTCTCTGTCCCTGTCACTCGCGCTGGCGTTGGCGTTGGCGTTGGCGTTGGCGCTGGCAGTGGTGCCTGCAGTACCCTGTTGTCCGCGCGAGATAGCACCTGCGCCTCCTCCTGCGCTTCCTGCCGAGGCAAACTCTTCAATGACAGACCAGGCCGATAACCCCTGTAGCTCTGCTTCTGCTGGATGCTCACCTCCCAGTAGAGTCCACTCCTCCTGCTGCCTCGCTGTCACCCCCGCCGCCCTGTCCTCCTGCTCCTCTTCCCTCCTGTTGGCGCTGCATTGGCCACGCTGCTGCTGCTGCTGGCGATGCCGCTGACGTTCAGGCTGGTGGTGCGAGTTCGCAACCACCTTGTCCACGTCATCCCGACTGCCGGGTTCGGACGCCCCTTCCGGCGCTGCCACACCTTCCGCTACGCACTCGCTCCCAGGCCGATGCAGATGACTGCGGCCCATCTGCGTGCGGCTCGCCTCAACCGGCTGGCCTCTCTCTGCCAGCAAGCGTGCGACGACGACTGGGTCCAAGGAAAGGCCGCAGTCTTTCTCTGGCTCGTCTGAGGCAGCCGCACTCGGCCCTGCCTGCCGCTTCGCTGCTGTGTCGTGCTCCAACAACGAACGCCGGTTGAGCCCCACAGGCAACGTGTCTTTGCCCACTCCAGTGCCAGCGGCAGCGGAGGCAACAGCAGCAGCAGCACCAGCAGCAGCAGCAGCAGCAGGAGTGGTGGCAGCGAGGACGTCACTGCCACCGCAGTCATCCCAAACCTCGTCGTCGTCGTCAAGGTTCAGGTCATGGCCGACGTCGCCGCTGCGCCAGCGCTGGTTGCGGAAGCGCAGCGGCACAAACTCCTGACTCTTGCTGCCCGCGCCGCCGCTCCCCTTCCCCCGCCGACCCACAGCAGCAGCCGCCGCAGCAGCTGCTGCTGCAGCAGATATGGTGCTGCCGTCCCGCCTGCTCAAAAGGGGAGCTGTGCCTCGGGACCGCGAGCGGGCCACAGCTGCTGCTGCCGCTGCCGCTGCAGCTGAAGCAAGCTCTCCCATGCACATCTCCCGTTGGATGGGCCGGGGCACGGCGCCGGAACCAAAAGTGCTGGTGCTGCTCCTGCTGCTGCTCCTGCTCCCAGTGAAGCGGCTGGCGCAGCAGCCGACGTCGTCCTCGTCGCCCACCTGCATGGCTCCGTCGAAGCTGCCAAAGTGAGCCACGTACGGCTGAGGGGGCAGAGGGGAGGTAGCAACACCTGCTGCTGCGACGGCTGTGGCTGTTGCCCCTGGTAGCTTGGAGTCTGCGGGCATCTGCGTGTGTAGATTGTTCCCTGCTGCTGCTGCTGCTGCTGCTGCTGCTGCTGCTGCCGCCTTGCCGAGGACCGTGTAAGGCTGGCAACTGGCATCGCTGCTGCTGCTGCGGGCAGGCTTGTGAGGGCGCCTGTGGCTTTGCACGCTGTTCATGCCCATGCCACTGCCAGCGCCACCGCCGCTGCCACTGCCGCCACAGCTGCCACCACCATTGCTTATGTTACTGCTGCTTGTGCTGCCGTTGCTGCAGAGGCTGAGGCTACCAGTGGTGGTGCTGCAAGTACGCGAAAAGTTGCTCCCGGCCTCGCAGCTGATGCTGCTGCTGCTTCTGAAGAGCTTCAGACCGGGGCTGATGCTGCCCCCGCCGACAATGCTGCTGCTCTGGGCCAGGCTGGCGAAACTGGCGCTACCACCAGCTGCGGTGAAGCTGTTAGTGGCCGTGCTGCTGCTGCGGCAAAGCTTCAGGCCAGGGCTGACGCCCCCGCCGCCGCCTGGGCTGATGTATGCACAAGCTCCTACAAAGCCACCAGGTCCTGAGATGTTGCCGCTGCTGCAGCCGCCACCGTCGCCGCCGCCGCCGCTGCTGCTACCATTCCGCCTGTCGTGCGCCGCAAGGAGGTCAGCGACACCCAACGCCTTTCTGGCCTTCCCGGTGGGGGTTGGAGGGGTGCTCAGGCTCACGGTACAGGCGCTGCCGCCGCCGCCGCCGCCGCTCAAGCTGATGCCGCTGCTGGACCTGTGTGGAGCCCCACTCCACCTCTTGGGCAAGCCGCCGTCTTGTTGCCAAAACGCACCTGCCGCCCCGGCTGCTGCAGCTGCTGCTGCTGCACCAGCTGCTGCAGGTGAAGCTGAACCAGGTGATACTTGGTCCGTGCCAGGAGACGTGGGACTAGGGGACAGGGGCACAGCAGACGTTGAATGCTGCCGCACGAACAGATGCGCGTGCCCAGGCCCAGGCCCAAATGGGTGGCAGCTGCTGCCGACAGGCGCATGCAAGTGGCCGCCGTCTTCACGCGGCTGAGGCAGTCGGCCACCCACATCGCCGCCGTCTGGCCGCTGCACATGGCGCTGGCCGTCTCCAAAGCTGCCAACACGAAACCCTTCGTCCAATGGACTACCGGGAAAGCTGCTGCCGGGGCTTCTGCTGTTGAGGGTGCAGCTGTTGTTCCCGTTGAGTTTGTAAGAGGCGGAAACCGAACGAGGCAGGCGCAGCACTTGCTGCTGTGGCGGAGGCGGCGACGGTGGCTGAAGCTGAAGTCGCCGCTGCTGCTGCTGCTGCCGCCGATACTGGTGCTGCTGCTGCTGCTGCTCTTGCTGATTCCCTGCGTTTGACAGGGACAAGGGGCAAACCTGACCGTCCATGGTGCTGCGGACGACGTTGTTGTGGCAACGGGATTCGGATTTCACCTCGTCCTTGCCCTCAGCATGTGGCAAGCTGGCCTCGCGTTCAGAGTAGACGCCGGCTTTCGGGTGTAAACGGAGCAGAGAGCAAAAGGCTTTGGACGCGGCTTCTCGACTTTGTCTGCAGGTGAAATCATGCACTTGGGACGACGGCGCAGCGGGGAAGTGGAGAAGACTGAAGTGATGGGGGGAGGACTGAGGTGCATGAGGTGAGGTAGGATGCGTCTCCGACCGATCTGAAGAGAGTCAACGCTTTAGCGGATCAATCCGCGCAAAGGCACAGCGGCTTCCGGAGATGAGGGACACGGGGAGAGTGGAGGAACGGAAGGAAACAGTTGGCACGGAAGCCTCAGGTACGAGCCCAACTGCAGCTGGAGAAAGCCGTGGACCGGTATCCATCCTTCTCTCTGGTTTTGCTGTACGGATCGTCGTACACAAAGCCACTCAAGCTCGTGTGACGGTCGGAAATGCATCACGGGTGGCGGATCTTGCTTTCCGATCAGTCGGCCGGCGAAGTGCGTAGAAGAAGCGCCATCGTCCACCCGACTTGTGCATCGCTCTCCAGCCCAGTGGAGGACGCTGGTGGGCGATGGAGCTTCCGATCGCAAGACCTGCGACGACTGTGCCGACAAGCGCTCCCCTGCACCGCAGATGACGACAAAGGAGCGGCACAAATGTTCGCGCTGCGGTGTGACGTCGGACTCGCGCGTGCATGAGATAAAACCTCAGCGTGTGTCTATGTGCTTCCGTGCGTGGCTCCGTGCTGCCGTCTATTATTACAAAATACGTTTCGGCTGGGTCCGAGCCGACGGGAGCGAAGGTTGTGAAGACGAAGCCAGCGAGAGAGATAACTAGACAAGAAAAGATAGACAGAGAGACAGAGTGCTGTGTCTATCGTCACTATCCGCTCATGGACGGTCACACGAAGTCACCCTTGGCAACACGAGTCGGAAGCCACAAGCAAACACTTCAGCCAAGAGGAAGGGCATCCATATGCCAACAGTCTAGTGTATTGCCAAGACTAGACATAACCAATGATGCCCTCAAGGGTGTCTCCCAAGGGGACCCAGGGAGCCAGTCCACACAAGGGAGTCTAGTGATGCAATACCCAATGGTAGCCCAAGACGTTTGGTTACAGTATGCTAGAAAGGCTGTTCCACTACATTGCTAAGCGACTTCTAGCCTTGGCCTCTCATGCAAAGGATATGTCAGAAGCACAAGGAGAACAAAGTGACCAAGAGTTTGGTGAATGTTGGGGCTATTGTGCTCAGTACAAAAAACATAGAGCACAATTGCCATGTGATACATGAAGCAAGCCTAGTATTTAAAAAATTAAAATATTTTTGAAATAATATTTGAAGTCAACTTATACAAGGCAAGGAATAAAACCCCGCACCTCATAAAACACCTGGTAATCTCACACAGAAGGCAATCCTAGACTAGAAATTAGATGAAGACGCAACCGAAGCAGTTATGTTACAATAAGGACAGGTAAAACTTCTACGGGAGACTATATGTGCATATTTTTCAGGGGGCACGCCCATAAAAGGAAGGAATACAAGGGATAGGTAAAGAAGTGAGCCACATGAGCGGGGCACCACAATCAAGTAGAAGGGGAGAGCCTTCGTTGTATGATTGCTGAGGAAAGAAGTGATTTTTTATGACATACGAGGATCAACAGTGAGGTAATCTAAAAGGGGAAAACTTGGTGCATGAGAGTAAAGTATATGTAGGTAGGAAGCAAGGGGAGGGAGAATAAGAGGAGGGGTGACCGAAGGGGCTGGCCACGCTTACGAAGAGGATATTCAAATTTAAAATGTTGCAATTGAAAGCATATGATAGCTCGAGCCAAGAATTTGAGTTGAAGGACATACTTAAGGCCTACAAAGCATACATGATTATAGAAAACCACGAAAAAGGGGAAAAAAATGTAAAAGGGGAGAGTGTTCAAATGAGGAATAATGAGACATTGATCTTAATTCTATCAACTTTAATTGTCATTTCTAACCGTCACGATGTCAGCCATCGGAATATACTGTGCATGGAGGGGCCATATGTTAAGTAGGGGCAACGTAGTGTTAAAAGAAAACCTTCTCCTTACATGGCACGTTAATAAATGAGGGGAGAGCGGCACTAGGGAAAAAGGAAACTAAGGTGATGAGACACAAAAACAAAGCGAAAGGATGAATCTTGCACTATATGATTGCTTCAAATTCTTGTTGAATATTAATGAAACATGGTTTGGTATCAATAATTTCTCAAATGATGGTAGAGAATCATGGACAAAGTTAGGTATGATGGCTAGAAATAGGGAAGTAAGATGCTAAGGGTACTTTTGCAAGATACATGCTTGAGGTTACAACCAAGGAAGTGTACGAAATATCTCGACAGTCTATGTTCATGATAAAGGGTGTCAAGGAGGGTAATAAGAGAGAAATGTACCTCATCCATAGTACATGGAAGGCCTTCAACTAGCTCAGAGATGACAACATTCACAACCTACATAAGGAAGGGGATAAACATGCAAAAAGAGTTAGAGCATCCATTCTAATATAAGAAATCAAGATTTATACGTCGTTATTATTTCTTATATGGTTCTCTTACAAAAGTGCAGCCCATGGGAAAGTGATTATTAACTAGTAAGGGTGTTTTGAAAAAATTAGCAACCAAAGAAACCTTTAGATAATGTCAACTTAATTCTGGTGATTATAATTGAAGAAGGTGTAGTTCATAATTGATGAGCTTATACCTTTTACGACGGTCAAAGAAGTGAGAAAAAAGTGAAATTTTGCTCGTTGGTACTAAAGGTCAAATCATATATGAGAAAGTTGTAATTTGGGTATGATATATGCATTGAATAGGATGGTAATCTAACTATAACAATACAAGAAGGTAGATGTTAGAGAAAATTTCAAATCTGGTTTCACATAATATTTTCTTACCTACATTCGATTAGTATTCTTATGCATGAGGTGAGTAATTCTACTATGGACAAGATCTTTGGGTGTCAATGGAGAGTTCTACGTTGAGTAGCGTGTAGATTTTTAGGCCAATTTCATATAAAAGGAGATTTTATAACTTTAATAAATGAACTTCCTTAGCTAAGAGCCTTCAGGGACCCTTTTACTGTCTTTTTAGTTGGTGGACGAGGAAATATAGGTGAGGGTGTGGGTTAAGAGGGTGATCAATTGCAAAAATGAGGTTAGCTTCTATCTAAAAATTTAATTGTAATGGAGGCCAAGGGAGCTCATGAATGGTCAAACAACTCCTGACTACACGCGAATCAGATCTAAAGAGGTTCAATGTACGAATCCATGAGATGTCATGGTACGTGGCTTCTGAATTTCTATTAAAAAAATAGGTATGTACAATTCTCAAAGTAAAGGGGGAAATCATATTGAATAAATTGCTACTACTTGAAGGAGGTCAAAGATGAAACATATAAAGATGTAAATTTGCAGAAACATCAAAAGTTGAAGATATATATGAATCAATGTTGGAGAATTTTCTGCCACATATGCAAAATAATGATTGAGTTTTTTAAACCAAATTTTTGAGAAGGCTATCTTGATTTCCTTTATCATCGAATCACAAAAATAACTCCTTTTATGAAGCCCATGACAAACCAATCATTTGGACTGATTGCTTTGTTAAAAGAAGGGAATTGGTGGATGAAATAACTGTCACAGAGTGAACTTGCAGATCATAGCTCAAAATATGTTAGGGTTTGTGGGCAACACTAGTGTTTTTTCATTCTTTATGTCCATCTTGGTAGAAAAATGAACCAAAAAATGGTCATCTAAAGCATATTATTAATATATTTTGAAATTTGAAGTTCTACATACACACATAAATTTTATTGAAATGAATTTATGTCGTAAAAAATGTATTATGAATTATAAACTAAATATTAGTACTATTTGAAATGTGTTTGAAAAGAGGATCTTCCATTATAAAATATATCCAAATTATTATGAAACTCATTTTTAATGTGATGTTTTTTTATAATAATCTAGTTTAAGCTATCATTAAAACATTGCTTTCAGAACAAACATTGTCATGTTTGTGAAAATAAGGATAACCTAAAATAAAAGAATAATCTTTTTATTAAGGCTTATTTGTAATCTACTCAATATAACAAATGATAAATTTGAGAAAGGTGCCTATTTCGACCCCCCCTCTTAATGAGGACTCCTTCCCATTGGAATTCGTACCTAAATGATGCCATAACACTTACTGGTTCAGTTGAGGGGCCTGTTTTAAAAGCGCTCTCGCATAGGATGTCCATGTGAGGCAGAAGAACAATAATGTTTACAATCATAAAAAAAAATTGCATGAGGCAATGGTTAACAAAGCTGATTGATGGAGAAAAAAAAACATATTTGTTGTTTCCGAAACATCTTGCCATTGGTAAGCTGGGCGGAAAAACTACTGAAGAAAAAAAAAACAATGACAAAGCAAAAGCATGGTAAACACCGTTTGCAAATCAGAACGACCACATATTGTCTAGGATCCATGCGTCATATGTTTCTCGAAGTTAAGGTTCATATGGGTGTCCTTTGTTGATCCATATGAGTTGTAGCTAAGATGACGCAAACTTTCGATGAGCCTTCACTATACACACCAAGTATTTTGCTCTGTATTGAGAGCCGCTGTCTGTTGTCATTGCCAAAACAACTGTTCATTGTGCGACAAAGAATACAAAAGGTAAATTAGAGGCACACATGCTTGCGCACGAATATTCCGTATGTTGACCTACGTCATCACAGCGAATTGCACTAAAAAGACGAGGAACGCATAAAATGCACCACGCTTCGCTGTTGCTGTCAAGGTGGTTTCCACATGTAAGTTTTGAAAGTCCTGACGACTGTTAAAAACCAAGCAAGTTTGACGGCAGCAGTATCGTTTGTGCTTTCATGGTCAAACTACGTTTTGTTACATTATTCAGGGAATAGGAATTTCAAGAGTTGTCACAATTCGTAGATGGACGGGGATTAATCTTGAGACGATTTTTCTTGTCAATGTGTTTCTGAAATGTCTCTCAAAATTCTTCAAATTTGACAACGGCACAGGCATGTGCTCTCTACGCATTTTTGCTATGGAATTTTCATGTAGACGTGAATGGACATTGCCACGTTAGATGGAAGCCCAAAAATTGCGGGTTATGACTTGACAACGGCGAAGCTAGGCCTACATCACATTGTCACCTAAGAGCGCCGCTGTTGGGGTATACCACCCTTTGACAGCGAAAGCGGCTGCCACTTTCATAACAGAACGAAGCCAAGGTCGCCATCAAATACCAACGTTAGGTATCTACCTTTTTTGTATAGATGCGATAAAAGACAGCAACAGTATCGACTGTCCTCATTTGTTTACGACTTGGTACGAGGCATAAACGAGACATGAGAATCCAAAGTAGTCTTATTCCATGATCTATTCTACAAAACAGGAACCTACCTTTGTTGTGATTTTGACACGTAAATTCACGTCTAGGTGGGTGCAAACAATGCAACTCACGTAAATTTTCCCTAAAATGATTGTTTAAATAGGTTCCTACCAATTTGTATAAAGGCTTCAATACAATAAACAATGTAAGTAAGATTACTCTCATACGTTTCGTTCAATTTTATATTTCATGAAAATCTTTTTGGTTACTGATGAGGCATGTTGACTTCATCCTTGTTAGTGTAACAAAAGCATTACCCACCATACAACATTATGTGTCTAACTACACAAAGAGTTTTTAAGCTTGTCACATGCATGAGTTTCTTTGTACAAAGTACCATGTAAAATTCGAATTATGGTGTTCCAAAATCAGGTAAGCACTACTTGTTGTAATAAAATTCCTTATATTTGACCTTACTATAGTGGACATTCATACTAATAGATTCATAGTTGTAGAATAGACCTTCATAGTAGTAGATTCTATTTTAACATTTGGTGATGATTTCATTGCATTGGTGAGCAGAAACCTTCATCACAACTTGCGAGAAGTAAAACACAACTTGAACTTTACATTAGAGAATTGAAAATGGGCAAAATAGCTTGGATATCCACGAACTTGAAGGGCAGACCTTGGTATATCCACGAGCAGAAATTTATGTTCTCCATAGAGAGCACTTGAGAAAAATGAACTAGGTATGTGGCTTCGCTCGCCATGCTGAATCAGCAACATGCGTAGCTGATCAAGCATGGGGAGGAGGGACATGTGACCGTCGCTCGATCGCCACCCTTGCTCCCTCACGAGATCGCAAGCAAGCGATGGCCCACTTTTTCTCTCTATTTTGACGCACAAACCCCCTATTACGATTAAGGGTTTTGTATGTTTTGTGCAGGTGGAGCCTATGCAAAACATTAAAGCTTTCATTGAAATTGGTGGGGTTTGCGTGGCGGGAAAATTTTGAATAAAAGGGTCATTTATCGATCATGGTAGAGTAAAAATGCCCATTTTAGATTTATTTTTGGCGCACAAAACACCTTATGTTTATATGGAAAAAACTTTCAAACCCAACCCCAGATTACATTCGGCGATGAGGGTTCTATGTTTTGCACGGGCATCCGCTGGGCCTCACTGTAACGTGGCCCTATAGATCCCCTTTCAACGCATTTGGTGTCTAGGATCCCTCACGCAAACCCCATGCAAACCCTTCCCTCGAACAATGACAAACACGTCGAAAGTTGGGTTTTTGATTGTTCAAGGAGCGTGATGATGTCATGACTCCGACGCTGCATTTCATTCAGTGACGACATGGTGTTCGTGCGCTTTTTTGGATACGTCGGTTTTTTTCTTCGACCTGTGGATGTATCATTTGTAAAGTTCAAATTCGCCGGATATGGAGTTGTTAAAGACCGTTCAATGGATATGGGGGGCTTATTCATAAAATCGATGGGTATATGGTCACACTCCCCGATTAAAAATAGAATGCAGAAATCACGGTTGGCAAATGAACTGTCTCGTACTGGAGAGTCAACTCGTCGGCGGGCAAGGCAGTTGACTGAGCTGAAGGAAAGAATCATGTCGTCGTTAGTGTGATCTGGGTGAAAATGAAGGGTGACACGGAGCAAACAGAGCATAATACTTGCAACTATATTAGGCGTCGTGTTGATGCATTCGAGATGTTTACGCGATATTAGCATCTAGATGAAAAGGCGGTTCGCTACACTATAGTGATTTTCCTTACGTCATGAACCCTCGCAAACGTTTTTGCACATACGGCGACCTAACCACTGGATTACGTGGAACAAGGCTAAATGGCTAGAAGGAAGAGACGTCGATGGCTCACGCATCTCACCAACTAGTGGTATTCATCGTTTTTCAGTCTTGACGGCTTTCCTACTCTTTCCGCCGCCGTTTCTGAGAAAATAGCATTTTTAGTAAACAATTTCCCGAATGCGACAGAAATAAAGCAAGGTGTCGTTCGCTAGTAAAACATTTGAGCATTCACCTGTCGAACAGAATTTCCCCATCTCCGGTGAAAGTGTCGAAAGCCAGTATCGCGATGCTCCTTTCTGAAAACATGCTTTCTGGTGATGCGCGATTTTCAGAACATCACAAGGCAAATCCTGGTCTCTCGATGGTAAAATCGCAAACATCGTGGTGCCTGCTGAAGATGTCTATGCGATGGAAATCTGTGCCGGCCGGGAAAATCTATCTGACGCTAGCGAAGCATGGACGTCAGGCGAATTTGCCACATTTGCCTGTTAAGTAGCGAAGGTTTCAACGAAACAGCTTGCATCACCATCTACATGCTGGCCCCTCCATGACATCAAAACCGTGCCTTAAGCTCTTGGGCGCGGCTGGTAAACGCTGGAGTCCATCGTTGAACGCCATCGGACAGTTCTTCGCACCTTTTGTTGGACTTTCCTAGTCCACACACCTCTCTTCCTATCGGTCATTGTCACCGCCGGTCAGAAGAGCGGTGCAGGAGGTCAGGTCCGGAGACACTTTTCCCAACTGCGGACGAGCATCGAGCTTTCAACAATGGACGCTCATACGTGATTGGTGAAAACATTGATTGTTGGGAAGGTTCTGTTCAGCCATTGGTGCGCCGCGTGGGGCCCGCAAGGATCGCTGAATGATGGAAGAAACAAGTCCTTCCGGACGGATCGACGTGGAGGGGCGAGCGACCCCACGTGCACGACTTCAAGTGTGAAACACCGCGGACAGGACCGACTGCCCATCGCTGGAATCCGTCGTTGAGACGGTCAAACGACGCATTCCAGCGTTTACCAGCCGCGCCCAAGGGATCTCCTGTCAGCGGTTAATACATGCCACATTTCTCGACTTCCTTGGAGCTTTTGAATATCTGAGATTCTGTTTCGCTTGTGTTTGAATTTAGACGTAAGCGATGTTTATGAATATTGCCGCGATGTCGATATGCTTGAAGGCGTCGCAAAGGCAGGATTCGTGACGCGCGATTTCTCACATTCGTTTGGAGGAAACAAGTCAACTACTTTCGTAAGATTGACAAGAATTGCATCGGCATATGGTACACTTGTAATGTTTTATTAGATTTGATTTAGTGTGTTGTGTAATCTCTCTCACAAAAATCTTCTCGAGAAACGCCTGACATGGGAATTCTTGCTCGAGTGCTGCACCAGCTCGTCGATAATCAAAAGATCCGTGAGACCCGAGGGTTCCATCTCGATGCAGAGTGTTACGGCCTCGATTGAGGTGTTCTTAAACTTTGCGAATCAAGCATGCCCAATAGACTTGATTTGACAAAACAGTCTCGAGCACGTCGATTGATCGTTGTCTAGCGATGAGATCAACGAGCAGGTAAACCAATGCGTTTCGAAATCGATATGCTAGCTGGACACAGGTCACCAAATCCTGACACAATCATAAGTATCAACCTGAGTCTTTCTGTGCGCCTGTCCCGCCCCAGACTCCTGGTCTGAACTATCTCGTGTCTTCACTCGCTCCAAACTACGCTCAATCCTTCTCTCCCCTGGCCCGGCTGGACCTCCCCCTCACCCCCACTCCCCTAGCCCCCGCTCCCTCCATTCCCCGCTAACACCCCCTCTCCCCTTAGGCATCAGGAACCCTGCCTCCACAATGCCCGCCGCCATCCCTCCCGTGCCACCAACCGCCAACACCATCCCCACTAGTGATATCCCCAAGGCTCTCCTCTTTTACCAGACTGTGGTGCCCCACTCCCCTGGACTACCCCC